>JARWLC010000003.1:12700000-12842500 GCA_033318265.1 Phyllotis vaccarum | reverse complement strand
GGGTCTTTGGGTCTCTGACTTCTAGCTGGGTGGACAGGTCGTGTGGATGGATAGACGGTGGGCTACTGAAGAGTCTGTCCTAGGTCACTGTAATAAGGCGAGAAAAACCGCCTTTCACGCGGGGAGTTCAGGACGCGGTCCCCAGCACCTTTCCAAAGCCAGCCGTTCCACGGATGAACGTGAGAGCTCCAGTTTGGGCCGGGAGACTCAGGGCTGGGTGGGCGAGGAGTTCGCCGGTGCTGGTCCTTAGACCCTTGCAGGGCTGTCTCGGTGCCACCCCTGTCCAGGGCGCCGTGTCACCCAGTCCGCAGCAAATGTCTTACGACCTCTACGGGGCTCTGCGAGGAAGAGGAAAGTCGGCTCGTTGGTCTAGGGGTATGATTCTCGCTTCGGGTGCGAGAGGTCCCGGGTTCAAATCCCGGACGAGCCCGGATCTTGCTCTTTTTGTCAGTGTGGCCAAATAAATAGGAAGAAACTTCGCAACACTACGGTGGCAGAAACGGCAGCACAATCCTAAACTGACACGCCAGAGCGAGCACACTCTATTTTTTAGGCAAGTCGCTTTATTTCTGCTCTCTACCTTCCAGCTAGGTACGTCACCTTGGACACCGGAAGCTGGAATAAGTTTGAACAATGTCCATTTTGGGATTGTGGATGACAGGTGATGAGGGCCGGGAGACATTCTGGGTCTTCTGGAGAGCCGGGGATCGTCAGAACTCGGGTTTCGACAGCCTTGGAGACCATCCGTGCCTTTTGATCACTCCTACTGACTTCGGACTTTCTGGAGAATCACTTTCCGTTGCTATCCATAACAGTCGAAGACGTCTACTATGTTGGAGTAGTCGAAAAAGAAAAGCTTTACTGCCCATGAAACAGCTTCGGTCTAGAACCCACATCAGGGATCTGGAGAAGAGCCGACATAGCTCATTCCTCGTTAGTATAGTGGTGAGTATCCCCGCCTGTCACGCGGGAGACCGGGGTTCGATTCCCCGACGGGGAGAAGCTGTGTCGTTTTGTTTTTTACACTTGGAAGTTTTACATTAAGTTTCTCGAGGAAACAGTGGTCAGTCATGGCTTAAATTTAAGGGAACTGCTGTGAGTGTAGATGCCAAGTACAAACTTCGACACCCTGGTATGTGGGTCTGAATTTGCACAACAAGAGACAGGAGATACCTTCATAGGGAAGCAAAGATAGAAGCATAGAGCGTGGACTTCTTGGCTTGGAAGGAAAAGAAAAGAAAATAAAGCGTCACTGCGTTGGCCGGGAATCGAACCCGGGTCAACTGCTTGGAAGGCAGCTATGCTCACCACTATACCACCAACGCAGATGTTAGAAGCACTTGCTGAGATCTTATTTATATTCATCTTCTTGCGTATTCTTGCAGCTAACTGGGCCATATCGTATTTTACTAAAAACACACGTAAGAAAAATAAAATACAGGCGATATAAATTAATTTTTTTGTTATTAGCCCATCTGAGATCAAATGTAAAACTCTGCTTAGGAGTCAGTGGCACCATAATGACATCTTTTGTGGAAAAAAGTTCCAAATGTTGACGTCGCTTCTCTGAGTGAGCTCAGTGTGGCTTTTCTGCCAAACGTACCTAAGCACATTTCATCGTTCAACCATAATTTACTTTCCTATGTGAGCACGAGCTTCCTTCCATAGGTTTGCAAACCATACGGGGACAAAGCCCGAGACTCAGCCTGACGTCCTCCATGCTCACTGCTGTTGAGTCCTCTCTTTATTAGACTCATTGACGCAAGCTACCTTTGTGGCCTCGTGGCGCAACGGTAGCGCGTCTGACTCCAGATCAGAAGGTTGCGTGTTCAAATCACGTCGGGGTCATTACTAGTACTTGTTTTCATCGTGTTGTAATATTTATGGCTTTTTCAGGTTTCTGACAAAATAGCCATGTCTTTACTACAATATCTTAACAGTAACTAAATTACCAAGTCTTGCTCAAAATATGTTTTTAGGCAATAAATGTCCTCTTTTTTGAAAAGCTGTAGCAGTAATCACTTTAAAAACAGTAATATTTATATAATTCTAAATTACTCTTTTCACTTTGATCTGATTAATTTATGTTACAAGTGGGGGGTCCACAATTTTATCCCATTACGTTTGCTCAACATCTGTATGAAATTATATATTCCTTGTAGTTGGAGCGACAACCTGAAATTTTGAGTTATGTAAAATATTAAGCAATTTTTCTGAAGTTTGAACATCTGAATAATTATCTGCATGTTTTTATTATTTAAGATGTTGCCACCAGCATCGCCCTATTTGCTTGTTTATTTGCGTTTTTGGATAATTGTTGGGGGTTTGTTTTTTCTTGAGGTCTCCTGTAGCCCAGGCTGGCCTGGGAGCCCAGGATAGCTGATCTTGAGGTCTTGATTTTTTTATCTGCAACTTCAAAGTGCTGATTTTACCGGCATTCGCTCCCAGATCATGTTATTTTCTTTGCCTTTTCTGAACCAGGTTTGTGGCACGAATTCCTGGAATTTCAGTTTTGGGTTAAAGGATTTTCTTAGCTGTCCTGCTACTTTTAAAGGGCTACAAAGTTTTTCCAAGCATGAGTGAACACCCCCACCCCACCCAGGGTTGTTGTCTTATTTAAAATTTAAGTCTCGCTGCTGTGTTTCGGGGTGAGGTCGCCAGCGAGGACCGCTCATCAAAACCGATAAAAATCAAGGACTTTCTGCTCACAGCCTGGCCGGAAGGAAGGATGCCAAATCCGTCAAGTTCAGGAACAAGAGTAACGTGATGTTCAACAAGAAGAAGGCAGAAAAACTGACGCAGGCCCTGGTCCCGTATTTGGCAGTGAAGGAGTTGAAACGAACCAGACTCAGCACTTAAATATGTATATTTATATTTATATACATATACCTAAATATATACCTTGAAAAGTTAAAAAAATAAAATGAAATTCAAGTCCATATGTTTGCTGTATTTATTTTACTTTGTAATCCTTTGTAAGTATCTCTTTTATCATCTCTGATGGAGTTTGGATAGAACACAGAGTTTTGCGTATAACTGATACCTCTCTCCATATTTCTCGTTAGGGGCTGGAACCGTGGACTTTTTGCTACCTTTTGTTTTTTGTTTGTTTGTTTGTTTGTTTTTTAAAAGCAGAACAAAGGCAAGAAAGAAGTAAAAGAGAAACCCAAGCTAGCACTCTTCTCATCCAGCTCACCTCTCCCACGCACACACACATATACACCACACATGCACACGCACACATACACACCACACACACATGCACACACCACACACATACACACATACCCCCACACACACCACACACACCACACACACACATACACCACACACCACACACACCACACACCACACACACACATACACCACACACCACACACACCACACACCACACACACACACATACACCACACACCACACACACACACCACACACACACACCCACGTCTTCCCATATAGAGGTGGTTTCATATTCTTATATGACTTTTCGCCACCTTTGTCACTGGGGCAGGGGTTTCTGGTGAGAGAAATCTGGGCCTCAGAATACTACCCACACCACAGAGGCCATGCCGACTGAAATCTTGCCTCCTTCACCTCACTCCCTCCTGGGCTTTATCCTGTCTTGTGCCAGATCAATCACTTTGTCACATGTACTAAGACAGTGGCATACAATGGACTGATGATTTGCTACACAAGTTGTATATGCCCAAGCTTTGGAGCCCTCAAAATAGTTCTGATCCTACCCAGGCATGTGAAATGGCAGGAAAACAGAAGATATGCCCCCTCATGGCCAGAAGAATCCATTGCTCAAGAGATGGAATGCAAATTAAGAGTTAACTCCGTGGGAATTGCTTATTTATAGAATTTGAGAAGTTATTTATTTACATTTTTGAGTGAATGGCTCATACTATAGTCTGGAACTCCTGGCAATCCCCCTACATCAGGCTTCAGAGTGCTAGAATTACAAGCCTGATGTTATAATTAGAAATGTTATTCCAATTTATAATTAGAAATATTAAAGGATTTTTAGGGACAAAATAGTAATCACACACACACACACACAAACACACAGAGACAGAGACAGAGAGATCGAGGGGGGAGGGAGGGGAAGGGAGGGGGAGGGGGGCTCGGTTATATTTAATATTGTTGTTGCTGTTGTTATTATTGTGTTTTATGAGACGGGGTTCTAGTCCCACTTTAAATTCTCCCCCACCACAGACAAGGTTTCTCTGTGTAGCCCTGGCTGTCCTGGAATTTGCACTGTAGACCAGGCTAGCCTCGAACTCACGGATCCGCCTATCTCTGCCTCCCGAGTGCTGGGATTAAAGGCGTGTGCCACCACAGCGAAGTTTAAGTATTTACTTTTTTAAAAAACGAGAAATTAAGATTTGAGAACACAACCTCAACCTAGAGAAAGGAACCTCTTAAACCGCACCTTTTCTGCGGCTCGACGAGTTACGTCACAAGAAGCGTGGCCAATGGGAGTGGGCGTGGTGGCGGCTCAGCCAATGGGCTCAGAGCGGGAGATTCGAAAAGTGTCGGGGCCCCAGAGCATTGGGACGGCGGCGCTTCCATCGTGCAGGCGCCGAGTGGAGAGAGGCTGGGCCGTGGGCTCCGGAGGACTCAGGTGGCCCACGGGGTCGGGCTCCGTGCCAACCGGGCCGCCTGGTGGGAAGGATGCGGAGAGGTGCGTTCCGACCCCGGCCTGCGTGCTAATTCGCTTCCTTCTGCCCTCCCCGCAGATCTGCCTCCGCGTCGTCGGCCTCTCCCCGCCGTTTCCCTCTCTACCCAGCTCTCCTCCGACTTTTCCTCTTGAGAATGGCTCAGAAGGAGAACGCCTACCCGTGGCCCCACGGCTCGCAAACGGTAAGGACCTGTTCACCTTCCTCGCCCTACCTCCCCCGGAAGCCTATCTCCAAGGGGAGATAGATGCGGGCCCAGAAGATGGATGTCCTCTAAGAGCTTCCGTCGTGTGTCCCAAGAGTTTGCTTGCAGAGCCCAGTCTGATCACTTGCAGCATTATCGTTTGTTCACCTGAATCTGAGGGCTTCTGCAGAGCCGAGCCTGCTTGTCACATACAAATAAAAACTGAGCGAGCAAAGCAGCAGCTTTCGGACCATAAAAAAGTTAACTACGCAGAAAAATAGACTGTAGAATAGAAAGTGGCTGCTTAAAAGGTCCAGGACGTAATAAATATTTGAGAGGCTGCATATCAAACCCAGAGCCTCAAGTTTTGATGTACCACACTGAGCTACAGTCCAGCCCAAATAGATTTGAGATGCTGTGTGTGTGTGTGTGTGTGTGTGTGTGTGTGTGTGTGTGTGTGTGTGTGTGGTCAGTCTATGTTGATATCACTAGGGAGGTTTGTAGGCACACACTGGTGCACACCTACCTCTAATGCAGCACAATAGCAATGAAAAAAAGTAAAATAATGGGACCCTGTGCGCCCCTCTCCCCCCCAATAAAAAAACAGTCACAGTCTGTTCCCTGTTGGAGGGACCTGGGCATCCTGGACAGTCCATTATTTTCATTGTCTCAGCTTCTTCCCGCATGGAGCACCAAGAAAAAGTGATTGTTCCGTTTTACTTGATTGCGACCAGAAGAAAGCTCAGAGAAGTGTGAAAGGAAAGAGGTCCTCAGTGTCCCTCAGGACACCTCTGGCTTGTCATTCTAAATGATTAAATATTGGTATTGCAACTAATGAGCCCGGGCTTGTAGGCAAGCCTGGACGAATGTGGTGGATGTGTGTAGCATTATCCACACTGGACAGTTCGGTCCTTGAGAAAATGGAAAGCCAGGGCCAGGTGAATGTTAGGTATCAGAGTAAATCTTTTCCCTGACATGAATGGGTTATTTTTCATTCATTCATTTACTTTGCTTTTTTTGGTGGGGAGGGTGACGTTAAAACAAGGTCTTATTTAGCTGAAACTGACCTTGAACTGACTTTAAAAAATAATTTACTTCACTTTATTTTATATGCATTGGTGTGAAGATCTCCAGGAATGGGAGTTACAGGCAGTTGTAAGCTGCCAATGTGGGTCCAAATAGCGGAAATGCTGCTTGTAGCATATTCCAGCTAGGCCACCGGGACAAAGACACCCTCGGAGCTAGCCTTTTTCCCTCAGTCTCATTCAGGCCTGAACACCTTGCCCCAGAGAGTCCTGCGGAAGGAGCCTGCTGTAATGTCTGCTCTTGCCCTCATGAACCGGTGCAACAGCCAGTCCACAGGTATCTGTGTCAATGGAGAGAGGGTTGGCCCAAGAGGACCAGAATCTAAGAGAGGGTATAAGGTGAGAATGTTAAAGGAGGCACTCAACATACCTGCTCTCTCCTTAGCTACCCCTGGCCAGAAGTTGGCTGAAAGCGTCAGTCGGGGCCCCTCTGCCTTGTAAGTACCCTAGAGCAGGTAGGGGAACTTGAAACAATGGTGAGGCTGAAAGAGGGGGGGAGGTGAAGGGAAGGAGGAACCGAGAGAAACCTGAGAATCTGAGGCAGCACTGAGCTAGCTGCCTCCCCCTTTTCTAATCAGGCGGTCCCTCACTATTGATGACTTTGAGATCGGGCGTCCTCTTGGCAAAGGCAAATTTGGAAATGTATACTTGGCTCGGGAGAAGAAAAGCCATTTCATCGTGGCGCTCAAGATCCTCTTCAAATCTCAGATTGAGAAGGAGGGCGTGGAGCATCAGCTGCGCCGAGAGATTGAAATCCAAGCACATCTACAGTATGGCGGTGCTCACCCCTGACCCTGGCTCCTTTGCCAACCTGATCGCCTCACTTTCCCATTTCTGCAATCCCAGCCCTCTCTTACTTCACCAGCTGGCCAGCTCCTCCTTACTCCCACCCTGATCCAGGGTCCCTGCCGTCTGTCCTGTCTCTTGGATACAAGCCGAAGCATCCTTTCTCTTTGCCCCAGACATCCCAACATTCTTCGGCTCTATAACTACTTCTATGACCGGCGGAGGATCTACTTGATACTGGAATATGCCCCAAGAGGAGAACTCTACAAGGAACTACAGAAGAACCGAACTTTCGATGAGCAGCGGACAGCCACGGTCAGCACCTGGGGTGGGGGATGAGGCTGAGGCCCGTCCACAACGGGAAGGCCTATTTGATCTTCTTTTGTGGACTCTCACAGATCATGGAGGAACTGTCAGATGCACTCATGTACTGTCACAAGAAGAAAGTGATTCACAGAGACATAAAACCTGAGAACCTGCTGTTAGGTCTCCAGGGAGAGCTGAAGATCGCGGACTTCGGCTGGTCTGTGCATGCCCCCTCCCTGAGGTATGGTGGGGCTAAGAGGCATCTCTGGTGTGAGCTTGTGACAGTTTGTATAAAATTCTTCCCGTGTCTTGCTCCTTCGGATGGGGTTTTTTCCAGCATTATCTTTATAGAAATAGGTGACTCAGTAATTCATGCCCTGAATTTTCTACCTTTTTTTTGGGCTGTTTTTATTAAATGTAGTGAGCCCTCTTTCATTGCACCATTGTGAAAATTTTCACACAAATGATTGATTGGTTCAGACGGATTCCAATGTAGCACAGATGGAATGGCTTCAGACTCATTATATAGCCAAAGATAACCTTAAATTTCTGACCATCCTTACCTTTACCTCCAAACATAGTAGGAATACAGGCATCTATCACCATGTCAAGTCTACCCCTGTCAGCCTTGTTCATTTAAGATATGAGATATGGTCTCATTGTGTTGGGCAGGCAATCCTTAAAGGCCCGGGTGCAAATGAGTATCACAGGCATCTGCTGCCAAGCCTGGTCACTCATGTCACATTTTATTTGGTTTGGTTTGGTTTTACAGCGTTGAGGGTGGAACCTAGGGCATTGCCTATGCTACGCAATGCTCTATCACTGAGAAACATCCCTCAAAACCTATTCCCAGTTTTTTAAAATTTTTTTGAGACAGGATAACTCAGTGTAACCCTTGCTCATTTGGAACTCAATTTGTAGACTAGGCTGGCCTCAAATTCACAGAGATCCACCTGCCTCTGCCCCCTTCCTGCTGGAATTAAAGATGTGTGAGGCTGTTGCCACCGCTGCTGCCACCACCTGTTACAATATGGTTTCCTGATCCACAGACCTTCGATCCCAGACTGCTTAGCCGCCCACTGCTGCTCAGGCCCCCAAAATGGCTCAGACACTTATATTTACTTCAGGCTGTTTGACCTATGGCTCAGGCACATTGCTAGCTAGCTCTTTCGTCTTAACTCAACCCATTTCCATTAATCTGTCTGCCACGTGGCCTGTGGCTCACCTGTGTTCCTTACAGGTTTCTTCTTTGGGTGGCTGGCTCGATCTGATCTGACTCCACCCTCCTCCTAACTATTCTGATTCCCCACCTACTTCTTCTAAGGTGCCTGTCATGGCCAAAACAGTCCTTTAAATAAGTATTTTAAAAATTATTTATGTGCATTGGTGCTTTGTCTGCATGCATGTCTGTGTGGCAGTGTCAGATCTTGGTGTTACAATTGGGTCCTGCAGTCAGTGAGTGCTCCTAACCACTGAGACATCTCTCCAGCCTCCATCTTCCCGGTTTTTAGAGATTTTACCCTGTAGCCCAAGCTGACCTCAGACTGACATTTACCTCAGCCACCCAAATGCTAGGACTAAGCTAGATATAGTGGTTCATGCCTTTTAATCCAGTTTTAGGGAGGCAGTGGTGGGTGGATCAGGCTGGTCTGGTCTACTTAGCGAGTTCCAGGTCAGCCAAGCATATGATATAAAGAGACCCTGTCTCAAAAGAAATAAACCAAAAAACCCTTACCACCTTACCAAGTATTAATCCTAATATACATCACAGTATCTGGTGGCCCCATCATTGTTGAATGCTTCATGGTATTGTACAGTAAAAATATGTGACTTATTTAAGTAATGTCTGCTTGGTGGGCATTAGAGATATTTTCTGAGTTTTTTTCTTTCTTTCTTTCTTTTGTCTTTGTCTATTGTTTTATTTTTGTATTTATTGAGATTGAAATAGCCAGGTAGTAGTGGCATATACCTTCAATCCCAGTACTTGGGAAGCAAAGGCGGGAAGATCTCTGAGTTCGATGCCAGTCTGATCTTCAGAGTGAGTTCCAGGACACCCAGGGCTGCACAGAAAAACCCTGTCTTGAAAAAAATGAAGAAAAAAAATTAAGTGGCCTTACTGGAATTGTGTGTGCCCATCTCTGACACTTTGGTTTTTATCGTTATCCCCATTACCATCCTACTCCAGATGCTCAGTCTGCTTTAGATGGAGGACCCCCCCCACACACACACACAGTGGGGTGTCTGGGCTGCCTACTGTCAAATAAAAGGAGAAGTTGATTTTTGTGACCCTACCCACTTCCCTCATCCCACCAGGAGGAAGACCATGTGTGGCACCTTGGACTATCTGCCCCCAGAGATGATTGAAGGACGCATGCACAATGAAATGGTAGATCTGTGGTGCATAGGGGTGCTCTGCTATGAACTGTTGGTGGGAAACCCTCCCTTCGAGAGCCCTAGCCACAGTGAGACATACCGTCGGATCGTCAAGGTAGGGTATCTACCTGGGCTCTGTGTAGTGTGGAAGCCAGGGTCTGGGGTGGGCGGAGTGGATTTATAGGGCTCTGCAAAGTCTCTGTATTGTTTAAAAAAAAAACCAAAAACCTGACAACTTCATAGGTACAATGTACCTGATTCATATCTA
The DNA here is from genome assembly GCA_033318265.1 of Phyllotis vaccarum. Classification (NCBI taxonomy): domain Eukaryota; kingdom Metazoa; phylum Chordata; class Mammalia; order Rodentia; family Cricetidae; genus Phyllotis; species Phyllotis vaccarum. The sequence goes on along the minus strand of JARWLC010000003.1, from coordinate 12,832,816 downwards.
CCAACACTCCACTCCTTTCTCAGCATATGCCCCACCTGCATGCCCTCTTTCTTTTTACACCCCACTGAGACCAGCTAGTGGCACCTGTGTGAGCACCAGCATCCTACTGTGCCTACGCTCCCAAGAATAGTGACTGCCTTTTCCCCAGCAGCCATTCGGTGTCAATAACGCCACCTCTTAGTAGAATGAGTAGTCAAGGAAAATGTAGTCCGGGTAACAGACAACACCTTTCTCTCCTCTTCACCTGCAGGTGGACCTGAAGTTCCCCCGCTCTGTGCCTGAGGGTGCCCAGGACCTCATAACCAAGCTGCTCAAGCATAACCCGTCAGACCGGCTGCCCCTGGCCCAGGTTGCAGCTCACCCATGGGTCCGGGCCCACTCTCGGAGGGTACTGTCTCCGTCTGCCCTTCAGCCTACTTCTTGATTTTCTTTTTCCTTGTTTGCAAGTTTGTGTATCTGTGTATGTGTTGGGGGAAGGTGAGGGTGGTTCACAACTATCCCGGATTCCTGTTCTAGGGAATCTGACCCCTTTCCTGACCTCCACAGGCAAAGACAAGCAGGCATACATGTGGTGCATATAACATGTAGGCGAAACATATAAAGTTAAAACAGAAAACAGGGCTGGAGAGATGGCTCAGCAGTTAGAAGCACTGTCTGTTCTTCCAGAGCACCAGGAGTTCAATTCACGGGACCACATAGTGCTCATAACCATCCATAACTTCAGTTCTGTAACCTGGAGCCTCTTTCTAGCCTCTGCAGGCACTAGGCATGGATGTGGTGCACATATATGCAGGCAAAACACCCATACACAACTAGAATTTTAAGAAACTATATAGTCTGATTTCATTTGCCAAATGCTAAATATTTTTAAAAATACCACAAAATAAAAATGCATTTAATATAGTTTATCTATGAAAATATGCAGCACAAAGTATATTTTATAATAAAGTCATTCATGTTTTTGAATACTGTGTTGAAAGTAAACAATAGTTGTTACACTTTGGCAACACTGTGTAACCAAAACACCAAGTTAGCTTGGCAGGTAGGTATTTGCACTCAAGGGGCTGAATCTCAAGTTCCAGGGTAGGTGGCAAAGCAGTAAAACCGTTGTCTCTTTTCCTCCTGTTAGACTGACATGTCTAACTTCACTATGAAAGTTTTTGCTTCCCCTTACTATATTGTATTAGGTTTGGTTCTCTCTCAGAAGCCTTTTTTTGGTTGGCTGGTTTGTTGGATTTTTGTTTTGAGACAGGGTTTTGCTGTGCATCCACGGCTGTCCTGGAATTCTCTCTGTAGACCAGGCTGGCCTTGAACTACCGAGCACTGGGATTAAAGGCAGGCCCCACCACTGGGCAGCAGCTATAACCAGGATATATTACATGAGAAAAGGCAGCAGCTATAACCAGGATAAGAGAGAAAAGAATCTTTTTTCACTTTTTTAGTTTTTCAAAACAAGGTTTCTCTGTGTAATAACTCTGGCTGTCTTGGAACTCACTTTTTAGACTAGCTGATCTTGAACTCACAGGCTGGCCTCGAACTCAGCTTCTTCTGCCTTTGACTCCCAAATGCTAGGATTAAAAAAGGCATGTGCCACTACTGCCAGGCTCTTTTTAAAAAAAATATTTATATATATTTAAAATATATTTTTCCGGCGTGGTGGTGGTACATGCCTTTAATCTTAGAACTCTTGGAAGGCAGAGGCAGACAGATTTGAGGCTAGCCTAGTCTAGATAGTGAGTTCCAGGCCAGCAAAGACTACATAGTGAGATTCTGTCCCAAAAAATACAATAAAAAGTCAAGAGGCTAGAGTAAATGCTGTTTTTCCTAAGAGTCCTCCATGGCAGATCACAACCATGAGCCTTTAGTTTCATGGTATTCAACACCTTCTGGTCTCTGAGGACACCAGGTATACACGGGATCACCAAGTGTTCAAAGTCAGCCTTGGTTACAAGGTAAAATCAAAATTGTAAAAAGCTGCATAGTAAAGAAAAATAAGTATTCCAAAACTTAGATAGCAAACAAACCATTATCCAGTTGGTAAATAAACTAATTAAAGGAAATATGGCTTTCAAAGGAAGATATACAAATGGCCAAAAATGTGTTCACTAGCCTTAACCCTCTGGAAAATGCAAATTAAAAAAGTGCTTTGAGGACTGTGAGATGGCTTGGCAGATTCAATTGCTGGGATACATGTGGAATGGGGACAATGAGTCTAAAGGGTAAGGAAGGTGGCTAAGTTATGTGAAAGCCGAACGGGGAGCAATCTAGGGGGCAGAAGGGGACAGGATGATAGGAAGGACAGCATTAGGGGTCTGTCTAGGTAATGGTTCAGCAGTTTACCCAGGCTAGGCAATTCACAACCAAATATAACTCCTTCATGGGGTCTGACACCTTTTTGTGGCTTCCACAGGCACATGTGTGTGTGCGCGCACGTGCGTGCGTGTGTGTGTGTGTGTGTGTGTGTGTGTGTGTGTGTGTGTGTGTGTGTGTGTGTGTACATGCACAAGAATAAAAGAAAAAGAACAAAGCATAATGATATGTACATGCTTGAAAATGTCACAATTATGTTTCGTTATATTCTAGTAAAAAATAAAGTTAGGGAAATCCACAATTTGGTGAAAATCCTCAGGAGCCAGTCATTTGCCCTAAACCCATCAGCTACCAATCAAACCCCAGAACGTGACTCCTTGGGGACATCAAAGTTCAAACCATAGCAACATCCTATTGATGGGGGACTATGTAGCTCCCCCCACCCCCAAATACACACAGTTTCTTTATGTGTAGTTCTGGCTGTCCTGAAGAACTCACTGTAGACCAGGCTGGTCTTGAACTCAGACTCAGCTGCTTCTGCCTCCCAAATGCTGAGATTAAAGGGGTACATCACCACCACCCAGATTTGCTTTTATTTTTAAAGGAGTGGAAGTGGGAAGAATCTGGAAGGAGTTGAGGGAGGAAAAACACGATTAAAATATATTGTCTGAAATATTTTTTAATAAAAAATAATAAAAGAAAATCTATTAGGGAAAGAGGAGAGAGGGGGGGGGGAAACCAGCCAGAATGTACACTTACCTGACACACTAAATGCCATTTTACTTGAACTTAAAACCCATTTTGGCAGCGGCAAGACACATCTTTAACATGTTTTATGATTCTTTGGATTATGTTTTTTACAAAATAAAAAGAACTCAAAAACTTGAAGAAGCTGGGGTGTGGTGCTGCAAGGTTTTAATCCCAGTCCTTGGGAGACAGATGCAAGCTTTGAGTTTGAGGCTAGCCTGATCTACAAAGCAAGTTCCAGGACAGCCAGAGTCACACAGAGAAACTGTCTTAAAAGAAGAGGAGGAGAAGAGAAGAAAATGAAGGTCAATGTTGTGCTGGCGAAAAGGGAACGTAAAGATTCTACAATGTTATTGGTAGTGATTGTATAAACTTTTCTTAGGATTCCGTTTCAAAACCAGGAACAATCACACCTATAACAAGCGGAAGAACAATAATAATTTGTTCTGTTAAATACAAGGAACCTAGAGCTTTGATTGTATTTTGCAACCACTAAGTTTGTCCTTGGAAAATTCTCCACACGAAACAAAAACTACAATACCCGGCGAGCTGTGGCCCCGGCCTGAACCTTGGTCTCGATGTTGTAAATCCTCTTCCTTCTGCTCTATTTAAGCCCCAGAGTCTTCTCTCTTCCCCAAGCTCGAGCCCCAGCGCTGGTTTTTATCAGATCTCTTTGCTTCTGAGCTTTAGGAGTGCTGCTCTTCCCTCTACCTGCCAGATGGCTTGGATGCTCTTGATGTCTTGGATGCTCTGAGTCTTCCCATCAGAGGCCCCATTTAAAACTGGAACTATTACTCTCCATTACAACCCTTAATCTCCAGCGGAGTATCAAAATTTCTGATCATTTTATCTGTTGAATATTTTCTTTCGTGACAAAAATCACATACTATCCTCTAATGAGAGAAAGCTCTACGCAGAGGGGACAGGACAAAAACAGGAAAGTCCACAGGCCTTGCTGCAACTCTTTGCACCCTGAGACGCTCTGGGCGCTCAGGTCTGTCAACGTCTCAAGGACAGGACTCATGCTCGGCTGAGAATTCTAGCTTTAAAGTATTCCCGTCCCAAGAACCTCTAGAAACCCCAAGAACGACTCCCGGAGGGGTGTGATGGCCAGCTAGGCAGTGATTCTGGACCACAGTGTCTGGCTCCGCCCCCTCTCCCGGGGCTGCCCCCTCAACTTTCCGAAAAGGCGGGGCGACAATCACAACTGTCACCTCCCAGCTGCTACCCGGCCGGCTTTCACGTGCACTCCGCAGTTCGTCCGGAACTTCCTGGAGTGACGACCAATCACAGAGTCCTTCCTGTCCGCACCATTATCATCCGGCTGCCAATCGGCGCGTCTCCGCCAACGCCCCTTAAAGGCGCCGCCGCTGCCGCGGAGCCGGCCGAGCGACCCGAGGTTCCGGCCCTCACCCGCAGCATGGAGGCCGCCCGGGGGCGGCTCGGGCCGGAACCGGACCTTCCAGCGGTAGCGGACCATCAGGCCGCGATTTTCAGCGGCAAGCCGGTCCGAATGCCCTCGAAGACGCCTTCAGTCTTGAGGGTGTCCGGGGAGGAAGAGAGTGAGAACGTTGGGGTGGCGAGCCGTCATCCACGAACATCCCCGAAGACGTCGAGCGGCAGCATCGTTCATCAGCCAGAGCTGGACGCTTGGGAGGGCCAGCCGAGCATCCGGGCGACGCCGTCAGGGTCTGAGGGCCGCCGGGGACCGGCAGGTTCTGAGCACGCCCCGCCCCCGTCCTCCCGGCACCCGGAGCCGGAGCCCGGCGAGAACCCTCCTTCCGCCCTGAGGGTCTGCCGTCGAGGGAGCCCCGGAGGCGTCGAGATGAACTTGGAGCCGCCGTGGCAGGAGAATGAAGATCACAACGAAGAGGAGGCGGCGGAAGGTAGGGCTGGCCGCTCGTTCCCCAGCCGCCTTCAGGACAGCCGTAGCCTGGACGGACTGAGTGGGGCGTGCGGCGGAGGGGGATCCTCCGCGAGTGGAGAAGCCGGCGCGGGCGGAGGACGTCGCGCCACCATCTCCAGCCCCCTAGAGCTCGAGGGCACGGTGAGCCGCCACGGCGACCTTACCCACTTTGTCGCCAACAACCTACAACTCAAGATCCGATTGAGTGGCGCCCCACCGCCTCTCCCCCCTGCCTCTGTGCGGCCCTGTCTAACGCCCGCACCCACCCCCACTATTCCTCCCATTGACCCCGACGTGTTGAAGGATCTAGAGCGGCTGAGTCGCGAGCTGGGCGGCCGGGTGGACCGTCTGCTTCGCGGGCTGGGTGGTGCGGTGCAGGAGCTGACAGCCCTGAGCGTGGGCTGTATCCAGACCTACCGGGATGCGGTGGATTCCTTAGGCGAAGCCGTGGACATGAGCATCAAGGGCATGTACACCTTACTTGCGCGCTGTGAGGAGCTGGAACGGGCTCTGCAGCCGGTTCAGGGGCTGGCACGCCAAGTCCGAGATATCCGACGCACTCTGGAGGTCCTGGAGGCCCTATGCAAGTGATCAGGAGCACAGAGGAGAGGCCATGCCTAACCTGGCCAGGCCGGGGTCCACTAGGACCGTAAGGATTCAAGGAGCCCTGGTGGAAGCTGCCTGCTGAGGGGAGACCTGTGCGATAGAGGTTCTTCCACAAGCATTTGGGTGGTCTGTGCCCGTTCGAAGTATAAGGAGTGTAAATGGGGAAGTTGTAAGATTTTCCTGGTAGGAAGGGATGTAGCTCTGCTTCTATTCAGTTGACCATCTGTAGCTACCCTATTCTTCCTGACACTTCTCCCTAGCTAGAAAGCCATCCTTGGGAACACGGGCCCGTAGATCTCTGCTGAGGGGGTAGAGCGGATCCCCACGTGTGAGAGAGAACAGAAGCGGCCACGGCCCACTGTGGCTGTCCTGATTCCAGAGATCAGACCTCAAGTGCCAGGGACTTTAGGAGCTTGAGTGGTCCTTGGCCACACACCATGCTGGCAAGGGCTCGCATCTGCAGAAGCATAACCTCCTGCTTCTTCCCTCTGGTCCCCTAAAATGCCGCGGGGTGGAGCTAATAGCACAGGTAGAATTGTTGCTGGTTTTAAAGCCCGCCTGTTATGGAGCATTCTAATCAGTTTTGGCTTTCTGAGTTTTGTGAAATTAAAGTACCGCTGCTGCTAAGGCTGAGCCTGTTTTGTGTGTGTGTGTGGGGGGGGGGGGGGTTAGGGTTGACAAATCAAAGGTATGGGAATCAAGGGTGGGTGGTTTATGGAGCTCCCTGGGGATGGGAACTGGGAATGTGGGGGAGGAAGTCTGAGGTTAGATGGCGAAGGATATGGGTCCTGTGTCACATCTGAAGGAGATAATTACACAGAGGGCCCAAAGAGCCTTTAAAAGCATAAACAAGCAAAGGTCTTTAGAAGAGGAGAAGGGCTCTTCTATTCCCGATGGACAGACAGACGCTGAACAGATTGGTTATTTTGGTTATGGAGGAAATAGAAACTTATTACACCTCTGTCCCTGACTTCTGTGCTGATCAGAGTCATGTATAATGATTTGACACAATTGTGTCTCAATCACAAAGGCTGTCTTACAGTTTACACCGTGCATTCAGGAACGACATGTTAGGATCATAGAATCACCAAGATCATATAAGACATCCCAAGACACTCCCATGTTTTGGACACATTCTGGTACATTTGTTTACTTCAAACTGTTTCAGGATTAGAAGTGCCGCATTATGAAATGTTCTTAGATGACTCCTTTTCAGAAAAATAAAGACTAGTAAGACCACTTGGTTAAACGGAATAAGACAAAAACCGTGTCAGTTTCAACACCATTATCTAATAGCAAAGAACTTAAAAATTACCGCTGTGGCCCGTACGGGGATCGAACCCGCGACCTTGGCGTTATTAGCACCACGCTCTAACCAACTGAGCTAACCGGCCAGTGGTGAGTGCCCTTCTGTTTTGAAGTTAAGTAAGGTAATGTAAATTCATACTTCAATCATGAAAATCTTTTAGTCCAAAGTCATTTCGGAAGACTATCTAAATAGCCAAGTGTATTTAAGTTAACAGGTTGAAATTCTCAAAAAGACGAATGATGCGATTTTTGACACTTGATAGCTAGTGAGGACATAAATGATGTACAACAAAGGTCAAGATGTTAAAGCACCCAGTACAAAATACAAACTAGAATGCAAGAGGGTGAGCAGTGAGTGGATCGATGTGACGTTAATCTCTCAAAATGTCTTGGAACTTCTCTAGTTTCCATTAAAATGGGACGTAGTAGGCACCGCTGGGATTCGAACCCAGGATCTCCTGTTTACTAGACAGGCGCTTTAACCAACTAAGCCACGGCGCCCACATCAGGACATGACACCTTCACTCCTTGGCCAGGTCAAGTCCAGGGCGGGTAAACAAACATGAAATATTTCTTCGTCGTATTGGAAAAGGTAGTGGGGGAACTTGTGTTTGCTGTAAGGGCAAATTTATCAAATTCTCACGATGGCAGAAACCCCTGTCTCTAAACTACAAAACTGAATGTAGACCATAGAAACTACACACGACGAGGATGGGATTCGAACCCACGCGTGCAGAGCACAATGGATTAGCAGTCCATCGCCTTAACCACTCGGCCACCTCGTCCTCCATAGCACTAGTGAGGTTGGCTTCTCTGAGATCTGAACCCGTACCCCTGCCTGAAGTAGGTTTGTTTTGTTTTGTTTTGTGTTTGTTTTGTTTTTCTCTAGAAATTCTGCCTATCCCAGCAGAACAGTAATGAAGCTATCTCTCGGAGGACAGAACACTGACTGTTCCAACTATGGCTGAGGCTGGCTTTGAGGGTCCTCCTCTCTTTCCAGAATTACCCGGATTGTCCGCAAAAATACTCACTAGACCACTGAGCTAGACTGACAGGGCTGCGTCAAGATTTGGCTCCCTAGTTTCTCATTCCTCTTGTTCTTTGAAAGATGCTTCTTTAATCTTTGGGACAAAAATAATGGAAACTAAATACAATTTTCAGAAAAAGAGCTTTGACCCCGACGTGATTTGAACACGCAACCTTCTGATCTGGAGTCAGACGCGCTACCGTTGCGCCACGAGGCCGGCCGGCCACGGATGTGTACAGGTCACCTCATGACTACTGCTATAGGAAGGATTTCTTTCCCCCCCCCCCACCACCACCCACTTCATCCCCCAAAGATCGCTTCCAATTATTTTTTTTTCTTCTCTCTCTCTTTTTTGCTTTTGAATATTTCTGGAAATACAGAGTGGATTGAGCTTCTCCCCTTGGAGGAAGGCACATAATCTAAGCTCCGAGCAATCAGCTTCACACACCTCTGGCTCCATGGCCTCCCCACACGGTCCCTGGAGTCCCTGAAGTCCTGTGGGAGATCAGTTTTAAGGAGTACTTCTCTCACCCCAAAGGCAAGCATTGTTCTGATTTTCCACTACCACACTGCTGGCCTTCCCTCTCCGTTATCTGTCTTGGTCTTTAAAGTGTATTCATCAGAGGTCCGTCTGCTCTCTAGGCTGCAACGTTCGTTCCCTCTCTCCATCTCTCAACTGTACACACCAGGAGCTCCTGAATCTTGCTTACAGATCCCAGTGCTGGCGCCTGTGGACACCTCTCCTTGACTAGTCATTTCTTCTTCCCAGATCTTCTGCACGTGCCATGACAGGCCACGATGAAATGGGAGACTCCTTAACGTCCGGTTTCCAGTCCCCAAATCCCATCCGTTCCATTTTGTGAGGAATTCTGCCAAGGCTCATGTCCATTCTCTCCCCCTCCCATGTTGGTTTCCTGTTTCAAGCTTTTCTGATCTCCTGGGCTCTGTCTTAAAATTAAAGACTCTTTGACGAGGTAACCTTCTCGGGTTATTAATGCTTGTGTGCTCTTCATACACAATTCATATTTAGGTTACTTAGTACACTTAAGTAATCTCTTTTGGGTGAGATTTTTGCTTTTGTTTTTGTTTTAGACAGGTTTCTCTGTGTAGCCCTCGCTGTCCTGGAACTTCCTGTAGACCAGGCTAGCCTCTGCCTGGCTGGGGAGCTCAGGACAATGGCAGGTGTAAATCACTTGATGTGTATCTTGAACTCACAGCTTCTTAGTTCTTAGGAAGAGTAGTGTGTGCTCTTAATCATCGAGCCACCTCATTAGCCTCTGCTTATTTTTGGTTATTGTTTTCTTCTTCTCCTTCCTCCCTCCCCCTCCCTCCTTCTCCCCTCCACTCCCACCCCAGGGAAAAGCTGGAATATCAGAGAGAGGAGACAGACCACAGTCAATTCTCACCCAGCCAACTTCTCAGGGTAAAAGCTATCTTCCAGAGTCCTCAGCCTGGCTTCTGTCGCTTCTACAGAATACCTCAATGTCTGCTGTCTGCCTTAAATATCTTCTTTGCCCAGTTACTTCCGGGTTCAACTCTTGAAGAGTGGCCTAGAACTCTGGACAATCTTCCTGCCTCAGATTCCCAAGTGCTGAAACTGGTTCCTTTATTTTCTATTTTTTATTTTTATTTTTTTTTTGAGACAAGGTTTCTCTGTGTAGCCCTGGCTGTCCCGGATGTGTAGACCAGGATGACTTCAAACTCAGAAATCTTCCTGCCTCTGCCTCCCGAGTGCCATGACTCAAGCCTATCACCGACACCAGGCATATCATTTGGTCTTCACTGATAAACTGTTTTTGTTTTAGAAGGAAAATCCAAAAGCATTGCGCAGGAGGGTCTGGATCCCAGATCCAGGTAGGCTCAATCCCTTGGTCCTGATAGATCCAGAAAGCCAACTCTCAAATGCAAGGGAAAGCCATCTTTTCTGATTATCAGCAGGAAGTCACTAGCAGTGAGGCAGCGCTGTCTGGAGATGTCTGCATAAGTCTCCACTGTGCTGTCTGGCTGCTCTAGGACAGGCTGCCAAGTCCATTCCTAGCTACCAATGTGGAGACCAACCTAGGGTGAAGCTGATGAACAATACATATTGTCAACAGGCTACCAGCATGTGTTGGATGGAATGCTTGTGCCCAAACTCCAGAGCAACTATCTGAGAAGAAGCAAGTCAAGCAGGCCCTGGCAGCGTCCCAAGTTCAGAGATGTGTATATATACTCTTTTGTTCCTTCCTGATAAGGGTGATTTGAACTCTCAGATAATGCTCTGGGTCAGTTTTCCTGATTGCTGTCATTATCACCGTGTGTGTTTGTGTGTGTGTGTGTGTGTGTGTGTGTGTGTGTGTGTGTGTGTGTGTGTGTGTGTTGTGCACCCCACAAACACTAGGAGAGAGGAGTCTTAGTTCTGAAGTGAGAAGCTATTTGAAGAATACTCTTCACCCACAGTACTTCGGATGGCCACAGAGTGGCACTAAATCTCAGAAACAGCTTTTCTAGGGCAGGCATCTGAGAACCAAGGTTATGGAAAATGACAGGACAGACCTACATTACTGTAAAACATGAAGTGTGCTGTGCTTACCTAGTTTCTACCGTATACCGTTAAGCTAGAACTCCAGATCTCACAGCCAGACCCAGATCTTTCTCCTCTAAATATCTCACGGAGGGATCATGGTACATGTTAATAATCCCAGAACTTGAGAGGCTGAGACCGGAAAACTGCCATGAGTACAAGGCTAGCCAGGACTACTACAGTGTGAGTAAAACCCTGTCCAAAAAAAAAAAAAAAAAAAGGATCTCTTGATTCCCTCCCATCTACCTGCTTGATTCCACCTGATCTGAGGCCCACCTTTCCCTTCTAGATGCTTCTTTCAGATCTTTCCCATTCATCTTCTGCTTAAAATCTATTTTCCATTTGCAACCAGAGTCTAGAATAGAGATCTAACTATGTCTCTCGCCAAGGCTGCAGAAGCTGAGAGGATTTAGCTCTCTTTTCCCGATTCTGTAAGCTTCAGAGTCCCCAGCTTCCTTTCCATCTGGCAAACAGGCCTCCTCCAGGGCTGACCCCTACCCTCTTCAGAAGCCTCCTCTAGCTTTTTCCCACTCTTCGTCCTATGATAACAATCATTTTTCACCTGGGAACAGTCAAACTTGCTACAGCATAGCCGAGCTCAGCCTCACAAGTCACAGTCAGGGGAGAGACCCCATTCTTTCATCTTGTCTGTGCCCAGGCACGCGTGCGTGCGTGCGTGCGTGCGTGTGTGTCTGCCCCATGCCAGCCCCCCCCAGCACCCCTCATTATTTAAATGAACAAACAGATTCTGTTTTAAAAGACCTCTACTCTTTTTTGCTTCCTCCTCTTGTCCCTTCTCTACCTCTTCCCCCTGCCGGAGGTCTCATATCCCTCACCCCTTCACCCTCTCTCTTTCCCTGACCCCTGCCCCTCCTCTCCCTCATTCTAATAAAGTCTCTCAGTGAGCACAGTCTGTCTCTTTCCAGGGTCCACACTCATGCTGACCACCTGGCCACCCGACTGCATGGGGCCATTTCTGCCAGGTATAGGTACTCTTTTGTAACAATTAGCATTGGCACTCTTGGAACCCACAATGCTTTTCCCTCTGCCTCCAAAATGCTGGGATTACAGGAGTGTACTACCATGTGGAACTAAGAGGTGGTTTGATCAAATTAACTGGTTAACTTACTTTTTCTAATTTATGTATTTTTATATACATTGGCACTTTGCCTACATATATGTCTGTGTGAGGGTGTTGGATTCCCTGGTACAGGAGTTATAGATAGTTATGAACTGCCATGTACTGGGAATTGAACCTGAGTGCTCTGGAAGAGCCATCTCTCCAGCCCTAATTAACTTATTCCAGACCTCCTGTGAAGTCTAAATATGTAAGGAGTGGAATAAATAGGGGCTATAGCTTCAATGCTATAAATGATTCCTGATGTTGTACAATGCTGTTCCATGCATCAATGATAACACTATAAAACTCAGAAGGGAGGGAGGGAGCAAGCATACCTCAGTAGACAGTGCTTACTTATACAAAAGAAGTCTGGAATTTATCTCCAATGCTGAAAAAAAATCAGGAAATTATGCTTTACGTTATTATCTAGGTGACAAACTCTATACAAACTTTGCCCAGCATTCCACCACCATCCATGGTCTTTTATAAAGGTGATGGGGGGGGGGTCCTTTTACCTGGTTTGGCAATCTCACGTGTGTGTAGTTTGGGATCTCATGCCAAATTTGTTCCCCTTCATTCAGAAGAACTCCTCTGTCTGTCTTCCATGACCTTAAACTAAAATATTTTTACTTTGGGTTCTGAATTTTTTCAGTCACTGGCTTGGGAAAGGAAACCTATTTATTACTCTAGGAAGACAAACATATTTCTCTCGGTTTTGGCCAGTTCCTTAAAACGAGTTTTAAGTTGTTTTAACTGTTTTCAAAGCTCTCCTTTTATATTACTTGTGTTACCCTTTTTATTTATGGTATTCTGGAGGGAGAGGCTTTAGTTTATATATCAATGTACTCTCAGAGCCAACCACGGTGCCTGGCATTTGGGAGCCTTCAATAAAGATTTGTTGAATGAATTAAATCAGAAATACACACACACTCACACAGAGTGACTGAGAGGAGGTCCTTTGACGTGAACCGGGAAGAACTTTCCAATCAGTGGGGATTTCATTTGAAGCCCCAATCAATCAGGTCGCCCTACGGGTCTCAGTCTGTAACTAAGTAATGTCCTGAGCCTGACATCTCAAAGCAAGAGTGAAATTGAAGCTGAGTCGGCATCCCAGCCTGGGACTGAGTTAAGAAGCTTCCCAGGGACTCAAAGCTGTTCCAATCCATCTCTCCACTCCTCACCCTTTCTGATCCCCTCTGTATTCGAAGCACTCACCTCACCCACATCCTATTCTAATCGTCCCAAGGCTGTTCGTTTCTGCACCTGGCAAATTTCTCATTAAAGTAAGACAAGTTTTCTGGGGAGAAATTAAGAGTCCTTTTTCGGAAAAGTTTTGGTCGGGGGGGGGGGGGTCCTCTGAGAACCAGGGGGTTCGGTGACGTGACCTGGCTGTTTTCTCATCTCCTCCAGCCCAGGGAGTGGGAAGCAGAGGAGAAGGGAGGATTTGATGGTTCCGGGTGCGCGCGGATGGATCCACTCCACCGCAGACCACCTCACCGGCCCTAGAAGGATGAGCTTCGCTTTAGATCCTACAGACATCTGCCCGGAGCACGAAGCTATCGCGAGACTTCCGGAAAAGGCTGCGTGGCGCCTGCGGACGCAGTTACCATGGCAACCGGGCGGCGCCTGAGCGCGCGGGAAGGAGGCTTAAACAGAGAGGTTTGGCCTGCTTGGTCCAAAGAACCACGGTTTCTGCTCTGGGTGTCGGAGACCATGGGTCGCATCTCCGGGCTCGTGCCCTCTCGGTTCCTGACGCTCTTGGCTCACCTGGTGGTTGTCATCACTTTGTTCTGGTCCCGGGTAAGACGGACAGGAAGCGCGCGCGTTCCTTCCCATTCTCATCTTGGAGTGGACCCAGCTCAGCTCATCCCACTACTCCACGGGGTCTTACCGAGTCCGTCGCTCCCGTTCCCCGGCCCCTCCCCTGTCGCCCCTCTTTTGACTTGACTTTCTTTCTGCCCTGCTCACCAGGAAAGCAACATCCAAGCTTGCCTTCCTCTCAAGTTCACCCCGGAGGAATATGAGAAACAGGACATGCAGTGAGCTCTTGGGGCGGGCTGAGAGTGCAGGGGGTCCTCAAAGACGCTCAGAAGCCCTGATCCAACTCCTTCCTTTCTGCAGACTGGTGGCAGCACTCTGTCTCACCCTGGGACTCTTTGCGGTGGAGCTGGCCGGCTTCCTCTCAGGAATATCCATGTTCAATAGCACCCAGAGCCTCCTCTGTATCCTTTCTGCCTGCCCAGAGTTCCCATACAAGTCGTCTCCACCCCCAGTCTTCCCGCCTCTTCAGTCTGCCCAGGTGTCAAAGAGAATCTCTCTAGGTGAGATGTCTTAGACAGGATAGCCTTCAAACGTTTGTTAAACCCTGTCATGAACCAGGTTTTGGCAATCTCTAGATGGGAGTAAAGCTATTTTCTCCCATTTGAGGGGGAGGGAGATATACACCTGTAGGTCAGTGTGATAAACACTATGCTGTTGTATATAAAATACAAAGCAATCCGACAACTTAGAAGGAACCAAGAAAATGAAGCACAAAAGAAGGTTCTTGATGGCCTGATGTGGTGCCACCGGCCTTTAATCCTAGCACTAGGGAGGCAGGAGCAGGTGTTCCAGGCCACCGTGGTGTACAAAGTTCCAGGACAGCCAGGGCTACACAGAGAAACTGTCTCAAAAAAAAAAAAAATACTATTGACTGACTCTTGACCCGTGGACAAGGAGGACCAGATAAGATACTAGAGAGATTTCTGCCATGCAGCAGGCCTGTAGGTATTTTTGTGTGGCCTAGGGTATATGTGATATTAACTTCCCCAAAAGTGTGCAGGAATGCCCTAGATATGTAGAAGGGGTTCCATCTTTTTGTTGTTACTGTTTTGTGACGGGGTTTCTTTGTAAAGCCTTAGCTGTCTTAGAACAGGCTTGTAGGCTAAGCTGGCCTTGAACTCACAGAGGTCTGCTTGCCTCAGCATCCAGAGTACTGGGGATTAAAGGTATGCACCACCACCTCCCCCACCTCCCAGCTGAGCTCTGGCCTCCTTCCCCCACCACCACGTCCATAACTTTTTTATTTTTGAAAAATGAAGTTGTGAACTTAATGAACTCTGAATTTTTTTCTTTTTATTTTCTTGTGTGTCTATTTTTCAAATTACTTAATTTTTTAAAAAATTCGTTCATGTACCAACCACAGATTCCTCTCTCATCCCTCCTCCTGTCCCCTCCAGCACCCTCCCCCCATTTTCTCCTCTGAAAAGGTAAGGCCTCCCAAGGGGAGTCAGCATTGCCTAGTTCATTCAGTTGATGCAGGTCCAAACCCCTCCCCCTGCATTAAGACTGTGCAAGGTGTCCCACCATAGGTAATGGGCTCCAGAAAACCAGCTCATGCACCAGGGATAGATCCGGATCTGGCCTCTTAAGCATACGTGTCCACAAATTCAGAAGACATGGCTGCCAATTCTGGCACTTGCTATATGGGAAGGGAATAATGAACCCAGGTCCAGATACCAAAGGGATCCATCCCTCCTCGTTCCTTTCCTTGACTCTGCTGTGTTTTTAAGCCATTGCAGCCCACTGTAGCGCATCCGTGGCCCTATCTTTCTTCATATTCGAGCGATGGGAATGTACCACATACTGGTACATTTTTGCCTTCTGCAGGTGCCGTAGCACCCAATATTTTAGAAAAGGGGTGGGGGTGGAAAGTCTACAAATCTAATGGTTCCCTTTCCTGCACCTGTGAAATTAATAGCGTTTTGAAGTTTCATATTCATCCCCAAACCCAGCCCCACGTAGGGTTTGGAGGTTTGGGTATTTGTATTGGAAGGGGCTCTAAACCACCCCCTGCTTTTCACAGCGCCTTCCCAGCTGTCACGGAAACGGCATTATTCATCGCTGTCTTTGGGCTGAAAAAGAAACCTTTCTGATCACGACCTGGGTGTGGGGACCTGGAAAAGTGATGAACCTCCTCCCGTTGGTGGAAGAAAGGCATAGGTTTCGCTTTTCTCTCTTCTACCCTTTTGCCCCAAAGCTGTGTTAGGATAAGATCTTGGACTATAAAATTATTAGAATCTTGTAATAAAATAAATTTTATAAGAGCTAGGCTGATACTGTTTTTCAAAAGACAACTGGGTGGGCCAAGAAGCTAGTGTAAATAAAGGCTTTTCTAGCTTTACTGTTCGTGAGCTAGTAAGTGATCCTTCTATTTGAGTTTTTACGGTACAAGATAGCCGGAAGTGAGTGGGCGGAGGTATGTAAATAAGCACCGCGCACAGAGCTTCTGGTTCGCTGTGTGTGAGTGTAGCATTCTGGGAGGAATTTTGTTTATCCCTTTTTTGCGCCGAATGGAAAATAATGTATACTAGGCAACTTGCAAATATATATTAATCTAGGGCTGCAAGAACATCAGATCACTGGGTTTGTGCTACAACTATCACCTTCTCACCCTTGCTTTAACCGGAAGTGTCTTACCTAATGTTGAATGGGCTCCCTTACATATTCATCGTCAGGAGGTTAATCCTTACCTGTTCCTCCTTTTGGAGGGCAGATAGAAAATGATGATTGGAGCTTGTATGATCTGCTGATTAGCATTTCCGTGTGATCAGGACCTGACAACATCCTGATTGCTCCTATCTGATTCTCTGACGATCACTCTTACCTTTGCGTGTCGATGAGCAGAACTATTGACAACCAGACACTTCTGGTCTAGTAGCATCTCTGCTCTGACAAGCGCCATGCAGGGCATTTTGGGTACCCAAGTTCAGCAGGCGCCCATTCCTCAGACTTTCCTAGGACTATCTTATGAAGACACCCTGTGACTTTTAGCAACTCCTCTTCAGCTCATATTTTATGAGCTAACTATAGGGGAAGGACTGATACAGGACTGAGAAAGGAGGTAAGCCCCTCAGTAGCTTAGGGCATACAGAGGCAGCAAAGAAACACTCTTCCAATACTCCCAGATGTTACAAAAAGTTTCTTAGCAACACTTAAAGTTATTACTTGAGAGCCACCAAAATATATGTCTCAGCTATTGTTGAGAAACTTGAGTTCAGTTCTTTGAGAAGTCTACACACCCTTGCGGACATGGGGGAAATGCCATCAGCCCCTTTCTATTTATTTTTAAGACAAGGTCTCAGTGTCGCATACCACCTGGAACTTGCTATTAGCTGAGGATGACCTTGAATGTTTTTCTGATTCTCCTAGCTCTCATCTCCCAAGTGCTGGGATTACAGAAAGAATTGCTCAATCATGCCCAGCTTTTGTGGCCTTGGGGATGAAACTCATGTGCAGGCATTCTCCCAACTGAGGTTTATGTTTAGCCTTCCACCTCTAGTCTCCTGTCCAGTCCTTAAACACCAACTAGATGCTTCTGGTTTTTCTATATCCTCCGTCTGCCTCAGTTTCTTCATCTGTACTTGTAAGTCAACACCGGAGGACTTACCGGTTAGCATCAGAAACAGATTTTCATTTTGCTGTGATCTTAGTGGCTTCTTAGTGTTGAGGGTTATTTGTTCGTTTTTAGTTCTTTTAAAACAAGATCTCTCTATGATGTAGCCCTGGCTATCCTGGAGCTTGCTATATAGATTGGGCTGGCCTTGAACTCACAGATCTGCCTGCCTCTGCCTTCTGATTTCTGGGATTAAGGATGTGTGCCAACCTGCTGGGCTATAGACCGTTTTAGAGACCCTCTTCATGACTGGAGGACTGAAGCCTGCAGCCTGAACACTCAAATGGCTCTGAGTTCAGAAGGTTCTCTCTTGCCATCCTAGATCTGTAGTTATCTGACACCTTCTGTGTGGTAAATCTGCTATGGGGTGGGTTTCCTGCAAAGCTGGGAATGTGGGCATCATGCAGCTCCAGGAGCAGCCATCTAGCTTTTGTTGAACTTCCTTGATATTTCTCAGTACTAAATACTTTTATGGAGCATGGAAGAGTGTGCTACAGCCACCTATGAAAGGAACCAAATTGGCTCATGTTCACAGACTCTCTGGTGGGGCTGTGGAAGATGGGACAGTAGTGTGTCAGATCTATGACTCTAGGACCTCTTTTGTGAGTTTATGTAGATCATGGGGATATCTGTTAGTTCTATCCTTTTCCTAATAGTGGCTCCCCATTTGCCTTTTGGGACCCCACATTCTTAGTCTTTATGTTCAGTTAGAAGCTGATGGTAACTCCCTCCTAACTCTCTTTTTGCTTCTGGGGTAACCAGGTGACCTAAACCTGGCATGCTGTAAAATAAGCTGATTAAAACATTGGGAAGGGAGTACACTGGAGGGGTGGCTCAGTGGTTAAAGGCTGGTACTGCTCTTGCCCAGGGATCAGGTTCTGGTTTTTAGCACCTACATCATACAACTTACAGCAACCTATAACTCCAGCTCCCTGATAATGAGGATACGAGGAACCTCCATGAGCACCATCACTTATGGCCATATATCCACATATGTACACATAATTAAAAAAAAATGTCTAGGAGTGGTGGAGCATGGCTTTCTAGTCCCAGTACTTGGGAAGCAGAGGCAAGAGGATCTCTGTAAGTTGGAAGCCATCCTGATCTACATAGCAAGCTCCAGGACAGCTGGACTGCATAAAGAAACCATGTCTCAATCAATCAATCAATCAATCAATCAATCAATCAATCAATCAATAAAAATATTTTTTAGGGATAAAAAGACAGGTAGGGTCTTGTGAGGTGCTCAGTGGGTAAAGGTGCCTTCAGCCAACCCTGATAACCTGAGTTTGGTTACAAGGATCCACGAAAAAGAAAGGAGCTAACTCAGTCTGACCTCTGACATCTACACATGTGCTGTTGGATGTGTGTATCCATACACATAAAATGTATTAAATATACTAAATCTGTAATACAGAACAAAACCAAATAATTCATACAGAAGTACAGTTTCATGATAAGATGTGTTAATGGAGCACACACCAAAATCTAGAAAAGGAACCAAATAAGAATGTAGCGAATACTAAGGATGTCATTTTGAAAACAAGTTGGGGCCAGGTGCAGAGTGATTCCAAAACTCAGCAGACAGATCTCTGAGTGCAGGGCCAGCCTGGTCTACAAATTGAGATCCAGGACAGCCAGGGCTACATAGAGAAACCCTGTGTTGAAAAACAAAAAAACACCAAGTTGGGGAACACACATATATATGTTTTAATTTATTTTTATTTACATGTATGTGTGTAAGTGTATGAAGAACTTCCCACAAGTCAGGAAGAAATGTACCTCTGAGCTATAGGTGTGTGTGTGTGATTTCATACTCACAGAGGCTCAGCTCTCTGCCCCTTTGTGCTTACATTAAAGGAGTTCACACCTTTTTATTTTTTTATTATTTGTACAAAAAATTAATTTCATTGTGACATTTTCATGCATGTATGCAACATACTTTAATAATATTCCTGCTTTTTAATATCCCTTATCCCCTCTTCTCCTTGGTCCTTAGTCTCATGTCATATTCACTCATTTATTCATCCATTCACTTATTTGCTTCTGAGACAGGGTCTTACTATGCAGCCCTAGCCAGATTAGAACTTATCATATAGATCCTTTTTCCAATAATTCCAATTCTTAGAATTATTTTAAGATTTTTTTGTGATTATCAGGAAATGTTTAACTGATATATCTATTTTATATACATATGCACCAGGGAAGTGTCTCTTTAAATTTTTCTGGAGAAACTTAAGAATTCCTGCGTTAGGTGGATCTCTTAAGTTTGAGGCCAGCCTGGTCTACATAGTGAGTTCCAGTACAGCCAGGGCTACACGGAGAAACCCTCTTTTAAAATATTTTAGAAAAAAAGGAAGAAAAGAAAAGAAAGGAAGACAGACAGACAGACGGAAAAGGAATCCCTGCTTTAATACATGGCCTCTGGGACAGCCTTATGAGGCTGCTGTGGTGGATCAAACCTCAACTCAATGCTGCTCAGGATGCTGAGGCAGGAGGATTACTTGAGTTCAAGACCACTCTATATCAACGACACATGCATACCAACATGGAAGAAAATAATAACTTTAATTTTTTTATTAATTTTAATCACATGCATGTGTCCACATCCATGCGCTTGAGTGAAGGCGCCATTAGAGGTCAGTGGATCCACCTATCAAGAGTTCAAGCAGTTATGAGTCACCCAGTGTACGTGCTGGGTATCCAACTTGGTTCTCCTGAAAGAACACTGAGTGCTCTTAACTACCAAGCATCTCTCCAGCTCCCAATAATTAATATATATATATAGTTTAAACAAAGGAAGCTGGACTCACATATTCACCATAAAAACAACAAACCCAAACCAAAAACCCTATGACGGAGTCGGAGTGAGAAAAACAATTAGTTTTCTATCTTCCTTCAGACTCCTGGGTCCTCTCTACAGTCCATTCTTATTACCTCACACTGTCCTTTGTCCTGGCCCGACATTTTAGACAATCCTTTTTATTTATTCCCCATCCCGGAAGAATTGATTTTTCCTGTTGCTCTTGGAAGACATAACCCAGCTATGTAGCCAACCTGGCACTGAACCTCCAACTCTCCTTCCTCAGGACTGGCGATATGGCTCAGTAGGTTGTTGTGGATATTTGTACACTGGGCGAAGATGTATCATTCACTGTGATTGGTTTAATAAAGATCTGACTGTCCAATAGTTAGGCAGGAAGAAGTTAGACTAGACAGCTGGACATGGAGAGGAAATAGGAGGCGCAAAATGGAAGAGAGGTAACACCATGTGGCCGAACATAGATTAATATAAACGGGTTAACTTAAGTTATAAGAGCTAGTTGAGACAAACCTAAGATAGAGGCCAAGGTTTCATAATAAGTCTCTGTGTCGTTATTTGGGAGCTGGCCACAGTGGGTAGATGCACTTTCCTGATGACCTGGGACCTACATTGTGGAAGGAGAGAACCAGCTCTCACTCCACCTTTGGCCTGGACTCTTTGCTAACTAATAATCTGTTGGCTAGCATTGCTACCCTCTGACCTTGCAGGTGTGCAAATGCTGTTCACTATACTGTGATGTCTTTGTTCTCGCCTGTGGCATTACCTCAGCAGGGAGCCCCATCCCAGTCACCACCAGGGTGTGGCTGAGGTCTTTTTTAGTTACTTCATACTTAGCTTCTTGTTTGTAAGGCGAGCTGGAGTGGTCTTTTAGGTGGAAGCCTCTTGTCAGAAGCCATCTTTATGGTGTAACTTCTTACAGTGAGCCAGGCAGTGGTGGTGCACACCTTTAATCCCAGCACTCAGGAGGCAGGGTAAGTGGGTCTCTGTGAGTTCGAGGCCAGCCTGGTCTACAAAGCGAGTTCCAGGACAGCCAGGGCTACACAGAAAACTCAGAAGAACAAACAAAGCAGCTTCATTAGATTTGAGGGTATATGGAAGGACAATAGTGTCTTACGTAGGTTCCTCGAGCACTCTGTGGTGGGGAGAGACAGCTGCCCTGCTGTCATTGGCCAGAGCCCTGTTCTGCAAACTTTTATGTCTTCCTCCCTCCTCCAATGCTGCCACTTTAAGCTCTAATCCTTTAAATCCAGCTGCTGCTCTTCCTGCTATATAGCAGAGCAACTTGTCTCTCTCACTCTGCACCCTTCGCCCTCCCTCCCTACTTAGAGAAAGCTAGCTTCTTTCTCTCTAGAACTTGGGTTGCCAGCACAAGAGGCCAAGATCAAGTCTGACATCATGGGGAGACCCTACCTCAAAACAAGTAAATATTCAAAGGTGCTTTGGATTTTTTTTTCTTTGCTTGTTGAGACGGTATCAACAGGGTTGGCCTGGAACTTGATATATGTAGACTAGGCTGGCCTTGAACTCACAGAGACCCACTTGTCTCTACCTCTAAAATGCTGGAACTAAAGGCTCTCAGACTTAGTTCCTTTTTTAAACTTTATTTTTAATTATTTGTATGGGTCAGTGCTTTTGAGTGCAGAGGCCAAAGGCATTGGATCTCTTGAAGCTGGAGTCCCAGGTGGTTGAGAACTGCCAGGTGGGGTGCTAGGAATTGAACTCAGTTCTTAACTGCTGAGCCATCTCTCTGGCCCCTAGAATTATTTTTGTTTCTTTGAAATGGGGTTTTGCTTTGAAGCCTGTTGTCTATGATCCTTGTCACAATTAGCTTCACTTGTCAACTTGACATAAACTAGTCACCTAGAATACTGGCACATTCAACTGTACAAGAACGTTGGGATGGGGTATAGCTTGAAGGTAGAGGGCATACACAGGTTGCACTAAATTCTGAGCTAAATCCTTAGTTCAAAATATTAAAACTCTGCATGGTAGCTAGAGATGGTAGTAATTTGGGAGAGAGGCAGGAGGATTACAAGTTTGAAGCCATCCTAAATGACTTGGGTGACACTCTGTCAATAAAAACAAGTAAATATAACAACAAAACTTATGCATAGTAAAAAATAGGCAAAAGCTGAAGTCCATATGGTACTGTTGAAAAACATTTGTAAATCATTTTGTAGAGAAAAGTTAATGTTGACACAAAAATCTATGTATCTGTAAGAGAAGTCTGAACAACTTAAAATCATACAATAATCTTAGAGGCATTTCATGGATAAGTAGAGTTTCAAAAAACTATTAAACATGTGTAATGGACTTTGTTTGACCACCGTCCCTCAAATCATGACATGGAGACTTATTAATTATAAATGCTCAGCCTTAGCTTAGGCTTGTTTCTATCTAGCTTTCCTCCTTTAACTTAACCTATGCATTTCTATGAATCTATGTACTGTCCTGAGGCTCATTTACTTCATCTAAGTACCGTCCATCCTGCTTTTCTGCTTCCTCCGTGTCTGGCTGCCTGGCCCCTGACTGACTACCCTTTTCTCTCTGCCCACCAGCCCTGCCTATCCCTCCTCTGCCTAGCTATTGGCTGGTCCACTTTTTATTAGACCAGTCAGATGCCTTAAGCAGGCCAGGTGAAACAGTGACACATGGCACAAATGCAGCAGAAACAAAAGCAACACACCTTATATAATTAAATAGATGTAACACGTCTCTACATAGTTAAACAAACGTGTCGACGCCTCATATCCTCCATCACACAGGAAATGAAAACTGTGTCTAGTTCATATGTTTACTTATCATTTATGGTTTATTTTTATTTATGTGTATGTCTATGTCTGGGTGTGTATAATGTATGTGTATGCAGATGCCTGAGGAGGCAGATGGTGCCGAATCTTCTGGAGCTGTTGTTAGAAGTTGTGAACTGCTAGATAGGGACTGGGAACAGCAGGCACACTCGACCACTGAGCCAGCTCGCCGGTCCCAATATATTAGCAATGCCTAAAAGGTTTCATAACAAATAGGAGATGTGGGTAAACAGGCCTTACCTGTTTGCTGGGTGGGAAGAAAACTTGGTAGCACACCCCTAGAGAGCAACTTGGCAGTATCCATTAAAATCACAAGGGCCTTTGGCTTTAGGATTTGTTTTTCCCTACCAGGGTTGAATCTAGGACCCACTGGTGCTAGGCAGGCACTCTACCAATGAATTATATCACCAGCCTTTCAATTGATTTTATTCTTTCAGGTTGATATATATTGGATTTCATTGCTTCCCAGGCTGACCTTTAATTTGCTCTGTCGTCTAGACAGGCCTTACACTTGTGATTCTTATGCCTACTCTCCTGAGTACTTGGACTACAGGTCTCTTATCAGGCTCAGCTCCATCTATAGTTTGATTTTCTTTTTGTTTTTTTCAGACAGGATTTCACTGTGTAGCCCTGGCTGTCCGGGAACTACCTCTGTAGATGGGGCTGGCCTCAAACTCAGAGAGATCCACCTGCCTCTGCCACTGAGTGCTAGGATTAAAGGCGTGTTCTACTGTGCCTGACTTTAACCTAGGATTTTTATGTTTGCACTAGGTAAAATTGGAATGTGTAAAATAGTCTTTGTAGCTTTGCCTAGGTTAGCAAGAGGTTAAACAATGACCTAAAATGACTGTCTACAATAGATTGACTAAGCCATGTTCTAGTTACACAGCAGGATACTACACAATCATAAAAATGTGAGTTCTGTGCCCTGCATATAATAATAGCACAATCTCCAAATTATGTTAAATAGAAAAGCAAAGTGCAGAACAGAACAGAATTTATAAATTACTCGCATTGGGATAAGATTAAAGAGTATGTCTGGAATGAGGTACAGGTACCAGGAGTGTCAGTTGTTCGGAATGGGCACCTGGGACGAAAGAAGAGAAGCTGTCTGCTGAACTATATGCTCTTTTGAAGTTCTGAAAATCATGTATTAATTTGTTTGAGGGACAAGGTCTACCTGTGTAGCCTGGCTGACATGAAATTTACCGTAACCTTTCTTCCTGAGACTCTTGATTGTTAAGATTTTAGGCATGTGCCACTATGCTCAGGAAGAAATTTTTTTTGAGGAGACGAGGGCTCAAACCCTTGAACAAATCAAGCACCCTACCACTGAGCTACGTTCCAGCCCTAAATAACTTTTTCTTTTCTTTTATTTTGAGACAGGGTCTCACTATGTAGCTCTGACTGTCCTGGAATGAACTCACAGAGATCCACCTGTCTCTGCCTCCCCAGTGCTGGGGTGAAAGGCCTGTACCACCACAACAAGACCTAAGTAACTTTTCAAAAATGAATGCACAGGACTGATGAGCTGGTTCAGCTTGTAAACTGCGTCCTGCCAAACCCGATAGCCTATGTTTAATCACTGGTAATAATTTGGTGGAAGGAGAAAACCAGTTTCCAACAAGCTGTCTTCTGAACACAAATACAATAAATCAATTATAATAAGAAATAAAATAAAAGGCATTTTAGTGTCTGTCCAGTCACTAACTCACTTCCACCCTCAGGAATACCTTTTTTCTTAATAAACTGTTCCTATCACTGAAAAAAACAAAACAATACACTTTTTCCCTTTTCCTTTTTTAGACATGGTTTCTCTGTGTAGCTCTGAATGTCCTGGAACTCCCTCTGTAGACCAGGCTGGCCTCAAACTCATAGGGAATCCACCAGCCTCTTCCTCCCAAGACAGAGTCTCACCTTGGGTGGCCTGGGACTCTAAGGAAATCTGCCTGCCTGTCCCTCTTGAGTGCTGGGGTTCCAGCAATCCCCTTAGTTATTTATTTTGAGTCTCACTTAGAATATTCTTCACTGAGGGGACAGGAGAGATGGCACAGCCCTTAAGAGCACTGACTGCTCTTCTAGAGGATACGAGTTTAATTCCCAGCATCCACATGGTACCTAACAACTGTCTGTAACTCCAAAATCTGACACTGTTACACAGACATACATACAGGCAAAACACCAATGCACATAAATTAAAAAATAAATAAAAAGAATACACTTCACTGAGGACCACTACATGTACCCTTTTCTCTTTTTAAAACAAGAAGAACCACAAATTTAATATCTTTCCCTCCCCCCATTATCTATAACAACTTATAAACAATACTGTAAACAAACATCCATAATCCATTTTTAGGGAATGTGGGCATTGTTCTCTAGGCTACTTCCTGCTGAATGGCAATCCCATGGGACCCAAAGAAAAAATTAGGATTATGGACAAGTCCTTAGTGAAGTAGTCTGTAAGGCTGGGTCAGCTCAGCCAGTCTCTTGAAGTTGTTTTGGATGCAGAGCTCAGAGAAAACTGCAACAGAGGTGCTCTGAAATGCTGGATCATCTGAGCCATCCTTTCCCATTGGAGACTTTTCAGGGGCTCTTCCTCGATCAAACTTTATTTTCTTTAATAAATCCACAGCCTCTCATTTTCTGTGGAAATAAAAAGAAAACTTCTTCTCCTAAGTAGTGTATCTTTAAAGTCATCTCATATACAAAATATGTGGGTTGAATGAATCCAACAGCTCTTATAATCAACCGTTTTTTAGCTGCTTTACTACTTTTGTGTTCAGTCAAGAACTAAAAGACAGTAACATAGAGCATCCAGACACTCTTTGTATTTTCCATCTTTATGTGGCTTATTACTATTTCTTTTTACTCTATTTCTTTTTAAAGGACTTTCTCTCAAGCCTATGTATATTTTTAAACACACTCTAAACCATTTAGAGTTTCTTTTTAATCTGTCTTTACTGTATATCTCTTATTTCTTATCTTACTCTCTTTCTGACCACACTTTTGCTTGGTTAGGGTGGATGACTCTATATCCAGCTCCCTCTATTTCTGTTTCTGTGCATACCTTTAATCTGCCAAGGTGTGGCTAAGGATTAAAGGCTTGCTAGGATGGCTGACTGACTCCACCCAGCTCCTAGTCCAGCTTTTTAGGATTTACCTTTTTAGCAGAGGTACTGGTGGAACCCACAGTTATCACTCTGGGGAATTTTAGGGTCCATATAATCACCAAGTAAAGCACTGCCATCTGCTGCTCATGAACTCCATTTAAGTATTTGGCAGCAGAGCCTCTTAAAAGGCTCACAAGTATTTTGCCTCTAAGGCTGAGTCAGGAAACCTCTCTTTTCAAGCCTCTGCCACCAGCAAACAGAGCTGACCCAAGAAAATGCTGCTGTTACTAAGAAGCTGTCTTTGACTCTGTGTGTCTTTCTTTCTTTCTTTCTTTCTTTCTTCCTTCCTTCCTTCCTTCCTTCCTTCCTTCCTTCCTTCCTTCCTTCCTTCCTTCCTTCCTTCCTTCCTTCCTTCCTTCCTTCCTTCCTTTCTTTCTTAAGGTAGCCTTAAGTCCTGGTTGGGATTGCATATGCCTTGAAATGTAAAGAGGAGAATGTCGGGGGGGGGGGGGGGGGGGGTAGGATCTGGCCAAGGGGGGACAGGACAGCTGGAGACTTGTATTTAAGGCACACTCTTCCTTCCTTCCTTCCTTCCTTCCTTCCTTCCTTCCTTCCTTCCTTCCTTCCTTCCTTCCTTCCTTCCTTCCTTTCTTTGGTCTGTGTAAACAGAAAGCTTAAGTACATCATTTACAACTTGTTGCTTACATGTAGGCTCCTGTAAGACTTCAGGAACCAGCCATGTTATACTGTTCTCCAAAAGCCCGCCATTTTTTAGCTCAAGCCCACACGCCTCACCAGGGCATCTCTGTACCAAGGCTCAAGTGAGGTATACAACTCGGAAGCTGTGTATGGCTCCGATTCTGTGCTCTAGAACCCTTTTTAATCTTTCTTCAGCTTTATGTGGGTGTATATCACCCACGTTGGGCTGCCATTTGTTGTGTTATATTTCTGGCCCGGACTTTACGGCCTAGCCTCGTGGCCTGGACCTGCAGACCTACAGTCCCACAGTCCCACTGAGACACACAGACGCTTATATTAATTGTACACTGATTGACCTGGGGCCGAGGCATATAACTTGCTAGCTCTTGCTCTTAAACTAAGCCATGATTCTTCAGCCATGCGGCTCGGTACCTTTCTCAGAGCAGCATAGGTGTCCTCTGCATTCGCTTCTCTGGTGTGTGTGTGGCATCTTGACTCTGTTCTTCCTCTTCCCAGAGTTTTCCCAGTCTGTTAGCTCTGCCCACAGTCTGTTAGATCTTCCTGTCTGCCTTTGGCCAATCAATGTTTTTATTAAACTAGTAAGTAGGGCAGTTATTTACAATGTAACATAATCCCACTACACCACTGTTCTAATCATTCTTTATTCATTTGTTTGCTTTATTCCTGACAGTGTACTTTGTATTTGGGTAGAGAAAACTACCTACCTAGGGAAGCAGATGCCATTTAAAGCAACTAGGTGCCATAACATAGATTTATAATCCCATATTTCAGTAGACCAGCCTGAACTATACAATGAGACCGTGTCTCAACAAAGACATGGGTCCAGTGACATGATTCATCGGGACAGCTTGATGACCTGGGTTCAGCTACCAGAGGAAGGAAAGAAGCCTACATGTTGTTCTTTAATGACCACATGTGATTCCCCAATAAATAATGCAATTTTAAAAACAAACAAGATGGCCAGCTTTTGGTGGCACATGCCTTTAATTCTAGCACTCGGGAGGCAGAGGCAGGCAGGTGTCTGTGAGTTTGAGGCCAGCCTGGTCCACATAAGCCAGGGCTGTTACATAGAGAAACCCTATCTCAAAAAAACAAAACCTAAACCAAACAACAAGAAGAAAAAAACCCCAAACAAACAAACCTCAAGATATTACATTTATTATTTATTTATGTGGGTATGTGTGCTAGATCCCCTGGGGCTATAGTTGGCTGTGATCTTGTTACTGTGATTACTGAGATCAGAACTCTTCTCCAGCCACCAAGTCCATCAAAGCTATGTCAACAGTGTGTCAAATGTTACTAACTTTCATAAGGTATAGCGTCTAATAGCAAGGAATTGGAAACAGTCTGCACGCTGATGAGAGATGTATTGACAAACAAGGTCCCCAAAATTAATTACTGGTTCTTCCAGGTTTGACTCATGAGGATGGAAGGAGTTCGTGAGTCAGTGTGGGAATGATCCAGCCCCCTTCCACCCCAACATCTAAACCAGGAGTCCTGTGACGAGGAAAAAACAATGGAAGCAAGCCTTCATTAAACCGTGATCGGGTATCGCCTACATCAGAACCCTGAAGGAGCTTCTGAATAAACCTCAGGTCGGAGGCAGAGACAGGTGGATTTCTGTGAGTTAGAGGGCAGCCGAGCTTGCAAAGTGAATTCTAGAACAGCCCAAGAAAACACAGAAATAAACAAGAACAAAAACTCAATAATAACAGAAATAAACCCTGGGTTCGCTCCCTCCTGCATAATTAAAAATTTTTTTTGTTCTTATCTTTGAGTGTTTTGTTGTTAACTCTTTTAAAAATTTATCTATTTTCATGTGTACGGGAGTTTTCCTGCCTGTTGCCCATCACAGTGGAGTTCAGTACCCTTGGAGTCCAGAGGGCTCAGAGGTGATGAGATTCCCCTATGACTGGAGTGATAGAGAGCTACAAGCTGCCATGCAGGTGCTGGAAACTGGACCAGGGTTTTCTGGAACAGCAGTAAAGATTCTGAACCCCTGAGCCATCATATCCCCAGCCCCCAGTCTTTGGCTTATTTTAAGACAGTACCTCATTGGCAGACTGGTCTTAAACTCTGCATTCTCTCGCCTTCACCTTTCAAGAGCAGGGATTATGAGCATGCACCACTAAGCCTAAAAAGAGCTTCAGAAACTGGGCTTGGCAAGTCAGGCATCAACCCCCAGAAGCAGGCAATGTGGGCAGTATCTCAGGTTTGAAATACTGTATGTCGTCTATTCTGAGTCTCAGGCCTACCTGTTTTCTGGAAACATTCTCTACTCATTTCCAGGTGAACTCGGTCATTCCACAGCGGCCTCCTCCTGCCCCCAGCATTGATCTAAATTTAGAATTTCTTAACACCACAGCTGAGGTGGGCTGGGCTGTGCAGTGGCAGTGGCCCCCCTTTCTCTAAGCTGAATCCTGTTGGGCCCTTTCCACTGTTCATTTTTATTTGTTGCTGCTGTCCTCAGAATCCTCTGGGAAGAACAACTTTCCCAAAGAGATGCCAAGGCCTCCCCAAATTTATCTGTGACTCTTGCCTCTTCCATATCCTCTGCCCTCTGCTTTTGGCTGGGCAACATGGGTATCATCTCTAAACCTGGGATCTGAAACCTGTTTCCTGTGTGTGGGGCTCCACTTAGTCATTCTTTCCCCAGACACTAAAGCATTTGAACTTGAAATAATGGAATTTGGTATCTTTGTTCTCTGATTAGAAAGTAGAGTGGTCTCATGGATAGAAAATAAAAGCCTCACAGCTGATTTGTGACCCCCTCCCCCCCCACCAAAGCTGCTCTTTTCACAAGAGTCCAGCCTCACAAAGACCAGGCTCATGGCTCCTCCTGGGAGAGGGAGGCAGCCGAGAGAATCCTGCACCCAGCACACACTCTCCAGCTCATTCACCTCCCCCAGACAGCTGGGAAATAACACCTCTCATGACAGAACCGGTCCCGGGGCTTCTGCTGGAAGGGGGTAGGGCACCGCAGCACTGGTGGATCTCACACCCTAGAGGCCCTGGGAAGCCTGGAGTGGGAGGCAGGAAGCCAGACCCTGCCTATCTCTGAGATTAAGGCTCTCTTAGGGATGTAATGAGTACTCCCACCTCAGAGCCACTAACCCTCCCCTAAAATGCCACCTTCACCCTGGAGGCTTGCTAAATAGATGGCTGGCTCCCTGGTCCTTTCTCTAGATGCAGGATGGGAGTGTGCACAGCTGCTGTGGCTGTTTTAGTCAATTTAAAATGGAGCAGTCAGGGTTGAACCAGGTCTAAGATAATCTCCTATTGTGTTATCTAGATCAAGCCATTTAACAAATATTTATTGTCTACATGTGTGATGTATTTAGGGCTGGGGGGGGGTGTGAAAGTTGGTCCTGTCAAGGTCATGTCTGTGAGGCTAATCTGCATGTAAAGCAGTGCCTACAAAATAAGCACCACAGGTGCCGCTCTTGCCCACTGTCGTCCCCCCCCCCCCCCCCCCCGGCTTTATGCTAGAATCAAAGCTGAGGCTGGGCAGTTGACCCCAGTTACCATGTGACAGCACCACCAGGCAGTCTTTGCCCTTCCTGGAGTCTTTAGCTTGTCTAATCTTTGTGGGGCCCGCTCCAGCTTTTTGACTGCCAAGCATACCTAGTCTGAACTTTATCAGTGAGGAGGGGCAGCTTTCACAGCTCTTAGGGTGGGGGGGGGCACGAGGAGGACGAGGGACTTCAGTTCCTCCTTTGCTCATACCCTGCTAGGAAGTCAGAGGCCCCAAACCTCCCCTGAGACATTCAGTTGCAGGGTGATGGGTGAGGTCAGCTCTCACAGTTCCCCTCCACCCCAGTCAGGATTCCAGTTAGCAGTATTGCCCTGGCACCTGCCTTGGTCACTTCCACCCTGAACCCTTTCCAGGAGCTAAGGGCGGGTCACCAGGTTTTGGGACCAGGTTGTGTGTAGGGCGAGATTTAGACCGTGTGTGTTTCAGCTTCAAGGATGAGGGAGGATGTAGTTTAGGGATGAGGTGTGGGTCTCGGTTGTGGGTACCGAAAAGAGGCAGGTGCCAGGTGCCTTGGGGATGGCCGGTGGGCTTGCGAGCCAGGCTCACAATGTAGGTCGGATAGAGCCAACCAGACGACCCCGGGCCCCGCAGCGCCCCGCCCCCGCGGTCCGCTAGCGACGTGTTGCCTGCCGCGCCCCGCCCCCGCCGCAGTGCCCGGATGCGGGTGACGTGCGGCCGCCATCTTCCAGTCCCGGGCAGCCAGCGCCAGTTGGAGCCAGCGCGAGCCGCCGCCGCTGCCATCACTGCCTCTGCCAAGTCCTCTGCCCGCTGCCCCCGCCATGTAAGTCGGCCGCCCGCCACTCGCCACCCGCGACGTTCTGCCCCGCGCGGGCCGCCACCCCGAGGAGTGGGCCGGGAAACGGGGGTCCCGCCCGCACCTCTCGTGCCGCGAACCAGGCTGGTGCCCATGACTGCGCTTGGACGCCTGGAACCGGTCCCGGGCGGTCTGGCACGGGCGCTGGCCTCGGGAGGGAGCAGACCCAGCGTCCGCCCGCCCCGCCCCAGCCACCATGGCTGTCAGTCATTTTGGGTCGACCCTGGGCAGCATCTCTGAGGTTGCTTTCATTTAACAGGCGGGGAAATTGAGGCATGAGGAGGGTCTCTCAAGGTCACGCAACTCAACAGCAGCGGGGCCGTAGAGTGACTGTGTTTTCCGTCGGGTGGCTTTCCTCGCTCAAGGGGGGGGGGGGACTGGAGGGACTGTGTATGGACAGGTGGATGGATGGGTGGAGCCCCGGCCCGAGGCTTAAAGCCCCGAATCTTAATCTGTTAGGTCGGCTACGGCTGCCACCGTCCCGCCTGCCGCCCCGGCTGGCGAGGGTGGCCCCCCTGCACCCCCTCCAAATCTTACCAGTAACAGGAGACTGCAGCAGACCCAGGCCCAAGTGAATGAGGTAAGTGTATGTGTGTCAAAGGTGCAAGATGATGGGGTGGCAAATAGGTGTGGGAGACAGTTTACACTTCTGGGTCTTGTCCCATCTGTTTCCCTGTCAGCATGCACTCAGAAGGGCTATGGGGTGTTAATCAGTTGTGCTAGCCTGGGTGTGCCTGCTGGGGCAGGTGTGCTCCAGTCATAGGCTGATGCAGTCCCTATAGATAGAGGGTGTTGCTGTGGCATCTGAGGTGTATGGCTGCAGCATGCCCCTGATGTGTGCTCCTTGCATGTCCTCAGGTGTGCTAGGTATGTTCTGTGTATGTCCTTGGCATGGTAGCATCGGGGAGTATGTTCCATGTGTGGTACAATGGGTCATGTTGAAGAAAGGTCTTCCTTGAGGCATGCCTTGCACACCCCTGCCTCGTGGACCCCTCCCCCAGGTGGTGGACATCATGAGGGTGAATGTGGACAAGGTCCTGGAGCGGGACCAGAAGCTATCTGAGCTGGATGATCGTGCAGATGCCCTCCAGGCAGGGGCCTCCCAGTTTGAAACAAGTGCAGCCAAGCTCAAGCGTAAATACTGGTGGAAAAACCTCAAGGTAAGTGGGAGGAGATGGGGAGGGGGGGTAGGTGGGCTAGTGGGTGAGTGTGGGGGGGTAGCCATTCCTCTCATTGACCCTCCCTCTCACTCCTAGATGATGATAATCTTGGGAGTGATTTGCGCCATCATCCTCATCATCATCATCGGTGAGTGGGGCAGGAGTGGCCAAGGCCCTCTCCCTGGAGAGGTAGAGGTTTTTCCCTGTGGATTCTGGGTTTTGAAGGTCATTAACCTAGTTTTTAACTCTTCAACAAAAACACATTTTGCTGCTATTGGCAGTTCTGATTCATCTAGAGCCAAAAAACTTGGCTGTTGTATTGCGTTACTTTGCCTGATTCTGGGTAATTTCTCTTAAGATTTTGAAAATAGGAATACTGGGTGGGTCCCTGGCACTCCACTAAGAACCGTTCAGGCCTAAGAGCCCAGTTTAGTGGTCCTAGAACTGAGGTTTAGGAGACAGTAAGGGTCGAGGGCCTCGGACATGACCAAAAAACCAAATACTCCACTATTTAGTGTTTGTAGTCACATGCCCAGTGGATTAAAGGTTTTGTGCCCTTTGTCCTGTCAGGGAGTTCATAGGATCTCAACACATACTTGTCAGATCCCTTTGTTATATAGATGGAGAAACTGAGGCTGTGAGAGGGGAAGGAGTGTTTGCCAGCTGGGAGTGGGGAGGTTTGGAACAGGGCCAGCCTGACACACTTCTTTCTTTCTCTCTCTGCCATGCTCCCTGGTCCCCCTCTTACCTCTCTCCACAGTTTACTTCAGCACTTAAATCCCTGAGGAGTCTGCCCTGCCTAAGAAGGGCCTCTCTCCCACCCCCAGCCGTTCCTCCACCTCTCAGCCATATCTTTCAGCCCCCCTCCCTTGGATCCGTGTGTGTATGTGTGTGTGTGTGTGTCCGTGTGTGTGTCCCCTGTAAATAGCCAGCTGTTATTTATACATATATAATATTATATATATTTGGTCTGTTTGTAGTTTTATTACTAGAAGATTTTTTCCGGTTGTCCTTAACACCCCTTCCTGAGGTTCCCCTCACCTCTCATCCTCTCTCCCTTTTCCTATTTTCCAGACAGCCCCAAGTCCCTTCATTTGCATCTGCTATGCAACAGCCCTCTCCTTCCCTTGGATTTAACTGACCCTTCCCCTAGCTTCCCTCTACAATTCCTGACCCTCCCAAAACAAAAAGCAAACTCCACAGAAACAAAACTCCCACCTGTCCAGGCTTCCCTAGGTTGCATCTTTGTATCCCTCGGAAGGCTCTGAGACTGGTCCCACTTGGTCCTAAGAATCCCAAGGTTTTCTGGGAGCTTCCAGTATATTAATTAGCATATCATTTGCATACCGAGGTCTTACTGGTTTCCCTCCTTTTGTTCCATCGCTCTTCACTCTTCTGTGTGTTTTTCTGTTCTGAAGAATTAGAATCCATTGGTCCTATCACACTTCATTTGCACGACATTACCTGCAGGTGGTGGGGAGCCTGGGCTTTTGGGGAACCAGTCTACTCTGGGCCCTATGATTGCCCCCTTCCAGCTCCTCTAGTCTAGTTTACCTCCCTTACCCCATTTTCCAAACCCCTTGTACCCTCCTCTCCCTCCCCCCCAGCTGGTGTGTAAGTGTCTTGGAGTTCAGTGTGTTACGATGGACCAATAATTCTGCCACTTGGGGTCTCCCCCTACATTCCTGCTCCCCAGTTTTCATGTGGGGCACTCAACTGACATTCCCAGGGGGTCTCCCTCCCTCCCATCTGCCTGATCTGCCTCCTCCCATCAGGAAAACTGGGGGCTGACTAGAGTCTGATTCTTTGAGGAGGGTGGCTCCAGTGTGTCATCACTGCCTTGGGGAGGGGTAGGAGAGAACAGAATCCCCCAATTCCTGCCCAAAACCTCTGGCCTCATCCTTGCTAGAGGCTGGACTGAAAACTTTCCTCCCCAACCTGGGGGGGGTCCCCCCATCACTGCCCAGCTCCTCTGACTGCCCCCCTGTATTCAGGGCGGGGGTATTAGTCACTGCCAATATGTGTATGAGACTTGCTGGATGATGGGGATCCTTGCCTTTCTCCAGGGCTATTGAGCCTAAAGAGAGGGGGAGAGAGAAAGTGCAAGCTATTCCCTTTTGGGGTGAAATGATAGAGGAAGGATCTAATCTTTTTAAATGGCACAGTTTTAGGGGGCCTGAGGGTACAGCCTCTTAACCTGTCACTGAGGGGCGGGGTGTCCGTAAACTCTTTCCCCACACACCAGGTTTTCTGTGTGGAGGGGAACCAAGGAGATCTAAACTGTGGTGTGAAAGGGTAGGAGAGATGCTGGGGGTGGGGGTGCTTGTGTTCTAGACCCCCAATATTATCCCAGTGTCCCCTGCCTTCCTTCTTCCCCTACCCCATGCCCCCAATTCTGTGGCGCATCCAGATTGTGAAAATGTACAATAAACGTGTAATGAGTAACCAGGTGTGGTTTAACCTTTTCCTTAACCAATATTTAAGAGTATTGGCTCTTCGGAATATAATGGGGTGGTTTAAAACATTCTTTGGGAGGAGCTGTCCTGTTGCTGGAGGCCCTGACCCAATTGGGCCCTTGCAAAGTGTGATTCCTGAAGAGGCCATGTGGAGAACCAGGAGACAAGAATCCAAAGTATCACTAAAGAACCTGGTATCTAAGCCAGTGAACTCTACATGCTGGGGTTCCCAACTCCCCCACTCCCTAACCTGGAGTATGCTGCTGCCATTGAATTCCTTCACTTCTTGCTACCTCTTAGGCTTTCATAGCCATCCACTCCTGGGCCACTTGTGTGGGTGCATTTCTTCCCCTTTCTAGCACAGCACCAGACATCCAGATGGACTAATGAATGCTCCAAAGTAACAGCTTGATGAGACAAAGCCAACTGGCATAAAGCTGACTATAGATGGCGTGCTACCTTTGCCCTCTGTTGTGGGATTGTTACTTTAGCCCCTCTCTTGAACTCTCAAAGCATTGGACATGTCCCCATGTTTACACTTCAGGAGCATCACTGAGATGTAGCTGTATAGGAAAGAGGCAAGATTTCTGTTGCTCTGTATTCAGGGTATGGGGGACTAGTCATTTCCTGTGTGTGGTATGTGCTAGATGATGGTGATCCTTGCATCTCAGGGCACTTAAACCTAGAGTGAGAGTAGTGAGTGACTAAGAGCCAGGTGTGCTGCAGGCTTTTAATCAAGCGTGCAGGAGGCAGAGGCAGGCTGATTTCTGAGTTTGAGGCCAGCCTGGTCTATATAGACCCTATCTAAATAAAAATAATTTTTTTTTTTTTTTTTGGAGGGGAAAAAAGTCTCACTGTTGCTCTAAATGTCCTGGAACTCTGTAAACCAGGCTGGCCTGGAGCTCACAGAGATCCAAGTGCCTCTCTGCCCCTCTGGGGCTGGGATTAAAGTTGTGTGCCAACCACGCCAAGAAGTAAGAACTATTAGAAATACTTTTAAAAATGAAAATTTCAGTCCCTTACATTGAAGATTATTTCAGAGATTCTAAGGTGTGCGGTGTCTTGTGCCATTTAACCCCTGAAATTACTTCTAGGTTTAAGGATTCCATAGGCCTTAAGACACCTTCACTGTGTCAGGGCTCAACGTGTTGAGACAGATTATGTAACCCCTGGATCTCAGGCTCTTCTGTGAGGTTTTGGGTAATGAGCTGGCCTTCTTAGAGTCTACAAGAAGCGT
The DNA here is from genome assembly GCA_033318265.1 of Phyllotis vaccarum. Taxonomy (NCBI): domain Eukaryota; kingdom Metazoa; phylum Chordata; class Mammalia; order Rodentia; family Cricetidae; genus Phyllotis; species Phyllotis vaccarum. Next base: position 12,797,126 of record JARWLC010000003.1, on the reverse strand, counting down.
CGGGCACAGAAAACAGAAGGCGACTGTCAATCTCACTATCGTCACACAACCTTAAAGACCTCTTCACTCTAATGCTCAGACTTAAGATTTGAGGATAATTAGATACCAAACTCGGGGACCAGGAGCCTCTTGTCATGACAGGGTCTCTTTACTAAGTATCCCCACTACGCCACAGCCTGTCACATCTACGCCTGCGTACAAGTCGCTCGGTACGCCTGCGCAGACTCCGTGGTCTTGGGTAAGTGTCGTCAAGGAAAATCCCCAGCTTTTCGGTAAACAAGTTGCCGCGTGAGCCGGTCGGCACGTGTTCCCTACAGCTCCGAGCTCTTTCAGCCTATGAGAAAGTTTTTAGGGCAGGGCTTGCATTGGCGTCACTGATTTGGGCAGGGCGGGGTTGTTTCCACAGCCAATAAAAGCTTTGGGAGTGGGCGAGGGGTGTAGCTTCCGGTCAAATGCCCAATCAACACGCCCAGACGCCCCCTCCCTCACGTGGCTCTATCACTACCGGTTGTCATGTTGTCCAATGGGAAGATGACTGCACTCTGAAATGCCAATGGTGACTTTGCAGGGGCATGTCGGCTGCACGCGGAGCGGGGCATGGGTTGGTGCCTCTAAGCCAATAAGCTTGGGAGGCGTGACAGACTGGGCCGTAGGAGGGCCTGAAGGAGCCTGTGGAGTGGATGCTGCCCAACGTTCCTAGTAGTGAAGAACTCTGGATTCTGCGTGCACTCGGAACTGTGAGTAGCCCCCTACTTCGGGGGCGGTTGAAATGGGTTTTTCTGGGGACCGTGTACTCGGCCGAAAAGGTTGTCAACGGCGTGGAGCATGTATGGGTTCATGCAAATGTGTGATAGCTGCAGTCGGAGTACTTAGTGGTTGGTTGCGGACTGCAAACTCAGCTCCAGGGGAACATGGAGTTTGCATCCGATCACTCAGCTCTCTAGGGTCCCTGAACCCTATTGCCTAGCGCAGAGTGCTCAGAAGCCCTCAACCACCCGAGGGAACTGAAGCTCAGTGGGGACGCCAGAGGGCTGGTTAAGGTTTGGGTAGGCTCCCTAAACACTTGGAAGAGGCAGTCTGAGTATCTGGTAGGGCGGGTGCGAACGTGGTATGGTGATCTGAGGAAGGTCTGTGTGCTGATTTGTGTGATTCGGAGGCCGTCTCATCACGATTATGGTTAGTTTTTCACGTGAAAAGGCTATCATTGGGGTCTCAGGGATATGCTTGTAAATAGAAATGGGCTATCAATTTGTTGGATTCTGAAGAGAATAGGGTACAGGGTTTCTATATACCGGTTTGCCCACTCTTCTCAAGCTGCTGGACGTGAGGAGACACCAAAAGGCTGCTCTGGTGTCTAGACAAGCCTGGGTGAGGTGGCAGGGAGGAAGTGAGATTCCTAGGAAGGCATTTTTACTGGAGACTTCTTCAGATGATCTCAAGGGTTTTTGAGCACAGAAGAAAATGAACCGTGGTGTGTGTGGGGAGTACAAACAATATCTTGAGATCGGACTGAAAGAGAAAAAGGAATTGGGTGCAGGTTGTGTTCTAGGCACCAAACTTAGAACCAGGGGAATATCTGAGAGGTCTTGGTTTGGCAGTGCTGGAATGCAGAGTAGAGGTTTGGTAACACTTCTCAGGGTTCCTGAGGGTAAGAAGACAGAGGGACAAACCATCATCAGAGCCTCAACCTCAGGCTCCATTATTAGGAAACCGAGAACATGCTCATGAAGCAGACAATTAAAGCTAGTTTAGTAACCACCAAGTTTTGTCCCCGTGAAATGAGGACATTTACCTTCAGTCGTTTGGGGCTTAAGAAAAGAACAGTATATGTAAAATGCCTAGCACAATACTAGGATCATTTGCAGTACAAACTATGAGGTAACAACAATAGGAATGGAGTTAGGGATTTTTGTGAGTGTTATGGCTTGAAACAGCCCTCATCTCCTTTTTCCTGCAGGTTTTGATGACTCCTTTTTCCCTCTTCCTGATTTTTCTAGTCTGTAGGCACCAACCCAAATTCCATTATCCCTCCCCTGTATTCTTCTCCCAAGATCTGGGCTCCAGACCCAGGCCACTTGCTCTGTCCCAGTTTGACTTCCTCATCCTAAATCCATTCTCCCCGACCTCCCTCCCATCTATTCTGTTCTGTAACAGTAAACTAGAAATTCTACTTCTCTAGGGGGCCTCTGGGAAGGAGCAAAGGTGCGTGTTACCTCTCTGAACCTGGGCCTCCAGTTTACTCGCGGCTCTTTGGTACCTGGCCAGCAGCTGTGTACAGTTTGGAGAAAGGGGAAAGCCAATGCCAGGAGCTCTAAGAACCAAGTCCCGAAAAGAGAGCCAGGCATGGTGGCAGGGAAGGGAGACCCCTTCTTCCTAACCGTCTCTCCAGGAATCCCTGGCTTTTGTACTGGACCGCTGTCGTTGGGTTGGGGGAGGTGCCAAGTCTAGTGCATGTCCTGGGCCACTAGCCAAGAGAACACGATGTTCCCTAGTGCGCTGGCCGCCGCCCTCTGGGACTGGCTGCCTCCCAAACCGCTGCCTCTCCAGCCTCCCTGCCCCACATTCCCCGGCTGCCTCGCCCCGCCTCCTTCCTCCGCTTTGACGTCACCACTGTCTCCCGCCTCCTCTTCTCCATTGACGGCAGCAGAGACTGGTTACTGTGGGGACCGTGAGACCTGACAACCTGGGCCTTGGGATCAGGTGGAGGCTGTTGGAGTGCTGAAACCTTTTATCTGTGTAAATAGCAGAAACGGAAGTGGGCGAGCAATGGCTGTTTGGAGGATTCACACCTAAATTCTTGAGAGCTGTGGAGAGAGAAAGGGGTCTGAAAAAAAAAGGGGTGGGGAATAGGGTCACACATAGTACTAGGCAGCAGGGTCATTTTCAGGAAGAGGAAGCTGAGGATTCAGGCATCCGTGTCTTTTCTTTTCCGTTTTCCTGCTTCTGTTTTCTGGGTTATTTTATAACACTTCTGTGTCCCAGGTTTTCTACAGATCCCTGCCCCTCCGCCTCCTCTAAGGGAAACACTATTGTTAAGGAAAGCTTTAGCCACGTGACAGTGAGGGGCGTGCACCTACAGCTGATTATGTCAGCAGCTGCCTAATGGCTTCCTCACCTACAACCTACGGTTCCAGGGAACCCTGGAACTACTCAGCACAGATCTGGATAGAGGCGCCGTGTCACTACGGCTCTCCTAGACACAGACTGGCACACACACCTCTCCGAGCCATCAAGCCCCTGTTCTCTCTTTATGAATCTGCTCTTTTTAAAAAAAAAATTTAAAAAAGGAGCCTCGAGGCTCCTTACCTATTCTTCATAGAAAGTCATCATGTTTACTAACCGTCTACTGTGTGTCCAGTCCCAACACCGAGATTGACTTAGCTACTTTCGTTAGTGGTGAACGTACAGTAACGGAGGATGGATGAGCTTGCTGCCCAAACGTTAGCTTTCTTTTTCTAAGCAGCAGGAATATGAAGCCCTCGCTTCGCCCCCTTTTCCTGCCTAGGGTCTCAAGTGCCCTCCCTGATGCCCCCTTTGTAGTCCTGGTTTCCTGGCCCCCACTTTTGGGGCTGCCCTAAATGTGGGTGGTTGCATCCTCTGCAGAGGCAGCGCTAGTCACCAAGTAGGCTACCTGGAGACCTTTTCTCTGATTGGCCATCGAAGCTTTTGTTTCCGTTCACAGTAGGCATTGGCTCGTGCTACCCTGTCCGTTATCTGTATCCTCTCTTTACCCACTCACCCCTTAATGACACGTGGACCCTCAACTGCCCTTCTCCAGGATCTGAAGCGTCGCCGGAAGGGATTAGAATCTTTATGACAAGGTTGGTGAAAAGCCAGAAGCCAGGGAATATCAGTCTAGGTTTTTCTGTTTCCCACTTCCAATGGATATCAGACATTTCATTCAGCTGGCCTCAGGACAGCTCTCTTGTTCTGCAAGGCTGGTCAGTTCAGGAAGTAGGTTTCTCTTGAGCACCCCCTGTGGCCCAGATATTGTCCCTGAAAAGTGGTACCTTCCCTCCCTTCACTTTCATTATTCACTGTGCGAGGCATCCTGAGGCCCAGTGGCTGACGGAGCGGTGTCTGAGGCCCTTCAGCCCAGCACCAGCACCCAAGTCCACGTGCAGGGATGTGTGTGACACAGCCCTGACCTCAGTGGGAGTCTGTAGCCAATCAGGTGCCAGAGAGAGCTCCTTAGCTAACCGGGGGTGGGGCCTGCGGCTTTCCGGGCAGAGGGCCAATGAGGGGCAGGGCCTGGCATTATGCAACCCGCCTCCCAGCCTCTGGGAGCTTCTCGGTTGCCGGCTGGAGGCAGGCGGCTGGAGGGCGCGCTCGATCGGTCAGGTAGGGATCTCTGCTGCAATCCTAAAGCTAGTCTTTATCCCGGAGCTTGGCTACCACCACTTCCAATGTGATGGGTCACTTTCGGCTCTGGCGCTCGGACAGCAAGACAGTAATGGCCTTTCTTATCACTGTCCATCCCTTTCCCGCCCCTGGGGCCCTAGGTGTTTAATTCAACCCTTCAGGGGTTGTCTGTATTTCTTATTCTCTCACCTTATCTCCCGCTCTGCTTTCCATGGCAGTCATCCTAAGCCCAACAACAGACCTTTAGCGATCGTGGCCCCTTCCCCCTTGTCACTCGGGGGTCCTCGGGCTTGCACTGGCACAAAGACCCTTTCAGGTTTTTGCGTTCCCTGCTTTCCTCCCTCCAGTTCCTGGCCGCATGCCGGTCGTGATGTCAGACACTTCATGCTGGAACATCCTGTTCCCAGAGCTAGTTCTTGCTGTTGGTCACAGCCTTCCTTTTTCTCCTGGTGCTCGGAAAATACTTGGGATGGGGGTGTGGTTAGATAGGGAGTAGAAAGAACTATATGTTGGTCGTTGTGTGCCCCCTACCTAAGGCATTGATGCGGTGGTAGTGTTAACTAGAAAAGTAGAGTGGGGGGGGGGGGGGGAGAGGCCTGGGTCCTTGCCTGTGGCAAGTGGTAACTTCAGCCCTGATGTTTGGGAGTAGGCAAAGGCCCGAGGAAGAAAAGCAGTGTCTTAATCAGAATGATGGATCACGGCAAGAGCTAGGATGGGGGCGTTTCCTCAGAGAACAGAGGCCATGCTTTTCTCCCTGGGGAGGCTAGGACCTGTTCCTGGAGTCCCTATAGTTCATCTCTCTTCACTTGGCTCCTGGGCCCTCTGGGCCCTGGGAATTTGTTAATCCCCAGGCCTTGCTGGCCAGTATGGAGGTGCTTTGGCCTGTGTGGGAGTGGGTCGGTTTTCTACTTACACAGCAATAGGGGTTGGGGGAGGGGTCGCTCCTGCCCTCCTGTGGTCCCTCCAGCAACCGCTGAGCTCAGCGGCTGACGTCGGTTTCCCTGGCGACCATGGCTGTGGCGGAAGCGCGTGGTGGGGCCAGGCACGTCGACGCGCATGTGCAGCGGGGGTGGCACCGCCCCCGGATAAAATTAGCCCGGAAGCCTAAATATAGGAGGCGATCGGTTCACCCCCTGCTCCGAGAGGCCTCAAGAGTCCCAGACCAAATGGGGACCTGATGAGAATTTGGGGATATCCTGCAAGCTTTGTCCTACAGCCATTTTTCTAGTTAATTGTTCAGGCTGTATGTACTCCACACTGGCAGGGGGCGTAAGAGAAGGCCCAAGAGAGCTGCCTTCCTCCTACCCGTGGTGGGGGAACCGAGAAACAGAATTTAGCTTTCTGTTGCAAGCCCCAGACCCAAGTCCCATTAGTGAGAAAGGGACTGAATGTTGCCAGCAGATGCTGTGGGGTTAACGGCTCAGCTTTGCTAAACCTTCCTTCTTGGTTTCTTTTTCTAGGTGCTGTGATTAAATTAGTCAGCCCCCAGAGACAGGCATCCCACCTCCCTCATCCAGGCCTAGAAGCCCCGTTGTGTACCTGTGGTGGCCTCTTCACTTTTCCTGTTTTGTCCTCCACTGCATGGCCCAGACATGAGTGGCCCCCTAGAAGGGGCTGATGGGGGAGGAGACCCCGGGCCCGGAGAACCTTTTTGTCCTGGAGGAGTTCCATCCCCTGGGGCCCCACAGCACCGGCCGTGTCCAGGCCGCAACCTGGCCGACGACACTGATGCAAACAGCAATGGCTCAAGTGGCAATGAGTCCAATGGGCAGGAGTCCAGGGGTGCATCTCAGCGAAGTTCTCACAGTTCCTCGTCTGGCAATGGCAAGGACTCAGCCCTGCTGGAGACCACCGAGAGCAGCAAGAGGTGTGTGCGTGCGCATGCGCATACTGCGGAGTCTGCTGAGCTAGCTAATAGCACGGTGCTGTTGATCGCCTCACCTTGGCCTGTTGCTTCTTTTCTAGTACAAACTCCCAGAGCCCATCCCCACCAAGCAGTTCCATTGCCTATAGCCTCCTGAGTGCAAGCTCAGAGCAGGACAACCCATCTACCAGCGGCTGCAGGTGTGTGGTGTGAGGGCTGTGGGAGATGCCTGGGGGTCGGGCATAGACTCTGGGGCTAATGTCTTTACCCCTTCATTCCTTGTGGACCTTGTAGTAGTGAACAGTCAGCTCGAGCTAGGACCCAGAAAGAACTCATGACCGCACTTCGGGAGCTCAAACTTCGACTACCGCCAGAACGTCGGGGCAAGGGCCGCTCTGGGACCCTGGCCACACTGCAGTATGCCTTGGCGTGTGTCAAGCAGGTCCAGGGTGAGTGCTGCTTCCCGGCAGGGAGTGGCTAGTGCATGGACTATTGTAGGTTCTATTCTCCTTACTGAATATGGCTTGGATACCCTTGTAAAATACCCTTGTCCTACAGCTAACCAGGAATATTATCAGCAGTGGAGTCTGGAGGAGGGTGAACCTTGTGCCATGGACATGTCTACTTATACGCTGGAGGAACTGGAGCATATCACATCCGAATACACTCTCCGAAACCAGGTCAGTTGCAGCGTAGGTCCTCTGTTCTAACACATCCTCACCCTCATTCCTGCAGCTCCTAAATCTTCTCTTGATCTTGGTCTCATCTTAGGATACCTTCTCCGTGGCTGTGTCCTTCCTCACAGGCCGAATTGTCTATATTTCGGAGCAGGCAGGTGTCCTGCTGCGCTGCAAGCGGGATGTGTTTCGGGGTGCTCGCTTTTCAGAGCTCCTAGCTCCTCAGGATGTGGGTGTCTTCTATGGCTCTACTACTCCATCTCGACTGCCCACCTGGGGCACTGGGACCTCTGCAGGTAAAGTGCCCTTATGCTATGCAGAGGAAGCTGCTGCTTTGAGCAGCTTTGACCCAAGTCCTCATTTCCTGGGTTCTTCTCAGCCCAGGGAAGGGGTGGCACTTTGCTTACCATCATTCTCATCTGTTCTAGGTTCAGGCCTCAAGGACTTCACCCAGGAAAAGTCTGTCTTCTGTCGAATCAGGTAGGGACGGAGAGAAGGAGCAGGCCTCTCCTACTCATGCCTGTTATCTGTTATAGGGACTGTGACTTTGACAAGGGGGTGGGCAGCTTTCCACTGGAAACCTCTAATATTCATCTTTCCCTTGCCAGAGGAGGTCCTGACCGGGATCCAGGGCCTCGGTACCAGCCATTCCGCCTAACCCCATACGTGACCAAGATTCGGGTCTCAGATGGGGCTCCTGCACAGCCATGCTGCCTACTCATTGCAGAGCGCATCCACTCTGGTTATGAAGGTGGATAGGCTAGGGCCCTGGCCTGGGGGATGATGGGAGGAAGATGAGTGTCTGGGAGGCACAGGCTGCTGGGTCCTTAGGATTTAGGAAGTATTATAAGGAAGAGGTTCCAGACCCTGCTTTGAGGTAGGATAAGATGAGATAGATGCTTGAGCTGTGGCAGGTGAAAAAGAATGTCAGTGATTCTTAGTGTCATCTCCGGTATGAGTCACCAGATGACTCAGACTCTTCCGTGGCCATAAAGCCAGGTCTGAGCCAAGAAGAGCAATGCAGAGTAGCCAGACCCTAGGCAGAGAGGAGGGCTGAGGAGCTAGGGCACTGTGGACAAAGCCTGCGTGTTCTATGCCACAGCTCCCCGGATTCCTCCTGACAAGAGGATCTTCACCACACGGCACACACCCAGCTGCCTCTTCCAGGACGTAGACGAAAGGTAAGAGAAAGACTTGGAGGAGGGTGGGTAGCCAGGGCCGAGCTGTGGTCTTACCCCTTCTCTCACGGCAGGGCTGCACCGCTGCTGGGCTACCTGCCCCAGGATCTCCTGGGGGCTCCGGTTCTCCTCTTTCTGCACCCCGAGGACCGACCCCTCATGCTGGCCATTCATAAGAAGAGTAAGTTTTCATCTTGCCTTCCCTCCCTGCTTGTCCCCAGAGTTGTGACGGTGTCTCTCAGTGCATTGGTCTCTTGGATAACTGTGTGTGTCTCCACTTTATCTAGCTTTTCCAACCACTAACAACACTTTCTTTTGTGCTCCCACAGTTCTACAGCTGGCAGGCCAGCCCTTTGACCACTCTCCTATTCGCTTCTGTGCTCGGAATGGGGAATATGTCACCATGGACACCAGCTGGGCCGGCTTTGTACACCCCTGGAGTCGTAAGGTGGCTTTCGTGTTGGGCCGCCATAAAGTACGCACGTAAGTGTTCTGTATCTTTAGCTGGCATTGAGGATGGGGCAATGTGACGATTTTATAATATAATATAATTTACTGTGTTTTATAATAATATAATTTCCCACAGTCAGGGAAAGAACTGTGTTCACCCTTACCATCCTGCAGGGCACCCCTGAATGAGGACGTCTTCACTCCCCCAGCCCCCAGCCCAGCCCTGTCCCTGGATGCAGATATACAGGAGCTCTCGGAGCAGATCCATCGACTGCTCTTGCAGGTAGAGTTGAGGAAGGCCCCAGAATGAAGTGATCAGGAAGCAGGATAGAGACATCTAACCAACCCATTCTTTCCTTGCTGCAGCCTGTGCATAGCTCCAGCCCCACAGGGCTCTGTGGAGTTGGCCCTCTGATGTCCCCCGGTCCTCTGCATAGCCCTGGCTCCTCCAGTGATAGCAATGGCGGTGATGCTGAGGGGCCTGGGCCTCCTGCTCCAGTGAGTAACCCGTCTCATTGTCCACTCTCTTGGCAATCATTGCCACTTGTGCTATCCCTGCCTAGGCTCCCAGGCCTTCTTACTGATGCTTGGGCCCCTGGCACTGGCCCCCCCCCCCAATGCTGCCCAGTGTTGTGCTGTCCCACAGGTGACTTTCCAGCAGATCTGTAAAGACGTGCATCTGGTGAAGCACCAGGGACAACAGCTTTTCATTGAGTCCCGGGCCAAGCCTTCACCTCGGCCTCGTCTCCCAGGTGAGCTGGTAACACAGAGCAGGAATGGAGATTAAGGCCTCAGGTCCCTCTTTCCCTCATTTCTAACTCATATACCTTTCTTTTCCTTGTCCCAGCTACAGGTACATTCAAGGCCAAAGTCCTTCCCTGCAAGTCCCCGAACCCCGAACTGGAGGTAGCACCTGCTCCCAACCAAGCCCCACTAGCATTGGCCCCGGAGGAGCCCGAGAGGAAAGAAGCCTCCAGCTGTTCCTACCAGCAGATCAACTGCCTGGACAGCATCCTCAGGTAAGGCCGGCCAATTACCTCCTCTCCTGGCTCCGCCTTACCTGTCCTAGGACCTGCCCTTAACCCTTTGCTTCTCCATGCCCAGGTATTTGGAGAGCTGCAACATTCCCAGCACAACAAAGCGCAAATGTGCCTCCTCCTCTTCCTGCACTGCTTCCTCAGCCTCTGATGATGACAAGCAGAGGGCAGGCCCAGTTCCTGGAGGGACCAAGAAAGGTAAAGATGCTGTACTTGCCTGGCTCCCATTGCCTGCCCCATCCTGGTCATCCTGGGCATATCCACTTCTGCGTAGGGGGCTCCTACCTACTCTTCCCAGCCTCCTTTCCTGCTTCCTCATCTCCACGTTCCCCCCTGTTGCCAGTCCTTCCCTACTCCTCCCTGGGATTCCTTCTCCTGACCTGCCAAGGGCTAGGGGTGGTAACCAGTACCATCTCTCCGCACAGATCCGACGTCAGCAGTGCTGTCTGGGGAGGGGGCCACTCCTCGGAAGGAGCCAGTGGTGGGAGGCACCCTGAGCCCGCTCGCCCTGGCCAATAAGGCAGAGAGTGTGGTGTCTGTCACCAGTCAGTGTAGCTTCAGCTCCACCATCGTCCATGTGGGAGACAAGAAGCCCCCGGAGTCGGGTATGGGCGTGGAGTGAGGGGGGTAGTGACTGGGCCCCACTTGGTCCCTCAGCCAGAGCCCTTTTCTACCTATCTCTCTCCCCCTCCCCCAGTGGAGAGAAGGCAGCCAACTTCTTAGCTTGGGCTCTCCTGCTCCTGACTATCCACCCTACTAACCTCTGTGCCTGCCCCTCCCCACCCTCCTTCCTGTCTTCTTGCTGTCAGTTGAGCCATAAAAGTTGGGTGTAAGGGGAGTGGTCCAGCACTGAGATGCTGACCACAGGGGGTTTAAGCAAGAATATGAAAAGTTTTCAGGGTCTTTGGGTAGACCTTAATCATGTGTGAAAAGCAAGATGTGGGCTTCCCTTAGGAGGAGGTGTCACCGCAGGGGTTCCTGACAGGGTGTTAGCCATAGATGGAGACTGAGTTTCCTCTTTTCTCCTGGGACAGTTTTGCATGGGAAGAAGAGTCCACATCTAGCTCTTGGCAGGGAGGTAGTGTTGAGTACCTGGGGTCCCGGGTCTTTGGTGGGAGGTTGTAGTGTGGATATATTGACCTCTGAGATTTTTTTTCTCATCACCTTTTTCCCATCTCACCTTCCTTAGACATCACCATGATGGAGGACCTGCCTGGCCTTGCCCCTGGCCCAACCCCCAGTCCGGCCCCCAGTCCCACAGTAGCCCCTGACCCAGCCCCAGATGCTTATCGCCCAGTGGGTCTGACCAAGGCTGTGCTGTCCCTGCACACACAAAAGGAAGAACAAGCCTTCCTCAGCCGCTTCAGAGATCTTGGCAGGCTTCGTGGACTTGACAACTCTTCTGTGGCCCCCTCAGCCCCTGGCGAGCGAGGTAGCCACCTGGGGCTTCCTTGAGCTGCCTTTTATACAGCCAGCCTAGGGTCAGATGCTGGGGGTGGTAATGTGGTGGTAAGAGAGATGTTCTTGTTCTGGGACCCAGGCGATGGCTGTCTTTATCATCAGGACCCTGTTTCATTAGACTCCTAGATAGCTTCTCCCTACTAGGCTAGGGTTCCAGGCTGCAAGCTGAGGATGGAAGCTTGTTGGGTTGGGGGACAAGCAAGTGGAAATGCTCAGTTCCAGGTAAGATCCTCAAGTCCTAGCCTTGGGAACAAGGGCAAAAATTGCACCCACATGGGACTGGGCATCATTTCTAGCAATCCACAGAGACTGGGCCAGTCGTGGATGGGGTTGGACTTCCAGGACAGATGGAGAGTAGTCCCTCTAGGTTCTGCAGGAGACCTTTGCAGACAGCTGCAGGACTTGGGACTGAGTCCTGGCCTGTTCTGCCCACCACGTCGTTCCATTGTGAGTTAGGCAGAGCGCAGCTGCAGCTGGCAGGACAAGTGTCAGGCTGTGCCAGCCTGAGGGATCTTGGCAGATGGACTGAAGTCACCTGCCCATTCAGCCATGGACCCATTCTGCTCCTCTTATCTGCCAGTGTGCCTCTGTTTTGCACACCCCAGCTTGGCCCTCATGTAACCTTGCCCTTCCCTGGCTCCTTTCACAATAAACCCCCTGTCCCTGGCTCCTGTGATTCTTCCCTGAAACTTCCCCACTTTCTATCTTCCGTTTTTTGGTTTGTTTGTTTTTGCGTGCAGGCCGAGCAGGTTTCTCAGCCCCTCGCTTGTTCTCTCCGTGTGTTAGGGCAGTTGAAGTGGCAGGCTCCGTGCTAACCCTGGTCTTTCCCCACAGGCTGCCACCATGGCCCCATGCCCCCTGGTCGCCGACACCACTGCAGATCTAAAGCAAAACGCTCTCGCCACCACCAGACCCCCCAGCCCGAAACTCCCTGCTATGTGTCCCACCCTTCACCTGTGCCCTCTTCTGGACCCTGGCCACCCCCACCAGCCACTACACCCTTCTCGGCAGTGGTCCAGCCCTACCCACTCCCAGTGTTCTCCCCTCGAGGAGGTCCCCAGCCTCTTCCCTCTGCCCCCACATCTGTGCCCTCGGCTACATTCCCTTCTCCCTTGGTGACTCCAATGGTGGCCTTGGTGCTCCCTAACTATCTATTTCCTACCCCACCTACCTATCCCTATGGGGTATCCCAGGCCCCTGCTGAGGGACCACCTACTCCTTCCCACTCACCTTCTCCATCCCTGCCGCCGCTGGCCCCCAGCCCCCCACACCGCCCAGACTCCCCACTGTTCAACTCAAGATGCAGCTCCCCACTCCAGCTCAATCTTCTGCAGCTTGAGGAGTCCCCCCGCACTGAGGGGGGTGCTGCTGCAGGGGGCCCTGGAAGCAGTGCTGGGCCCCTCCCTCCCAGTGAGGAGGCTGCTGAGCCAGAGGCCACACTGGTGAGCAACAACCCCCTTTCCCCCCCTGGTGCCCTCAGCCCCTGCCCCTCTTCTGCCTGGCTGCTGCTTCCTGGAGTCAGAATGGGTGGGAGGTCCAAGCAGAATTTCCAAACAAAGCAGAAACCAACTGCTGCTTCTGTGAAGGGACAGTTCTGTCTGACAGGTGGCGAGGACATCTCAGTATACATTCTGAGAGTGTGTCTGCCACTTGGAAGGGGTCCGGTATTCTGTTTCATACTCATCCATCTTTCCCCTTAGCTTGGCCCTGTGTTAGGAGCAAGGAGCAAAGATCTGTCGGGTTGGGTGTGCCTCCTTTGATTCCCCTCAGCAGAAGAAGCAGTGGGAAAAAAATCACAGTGGTGGTTCCTTACTGCCTTCCTGTTCCCAACTCCTCCCTCCTCTAGGTGGAGGTAACTGAGTCCTCCAATCAGGATGCACTTTCAGGCTCCAGCGACTTGCTGGAGCTGCTACTACAAGAAGATTCTCGCTCTGGCACAGGCTCTGCAGCCTCAGGCTCCCTGGGCTCCGGCATGGGCTCCGGGTCTGGTTCAGGATCCCATGAAGGAGGGAGCACCTCAGCCAGCATTACTCGTGAGTGCTCACCAGAACTTCCAGAAGTAGGACAGAGATGGGAGGGGGAAAGCTAAGCCCCTGTTTTGGTCTGACTTGTGCAGGCCCAGTGGGCTGGACACATGGCCTTAGAGGGTAGCCTGGTAAATCCTGTCCAGTGAATGACTTAGCCAACCTGGCTCCATCGGCCTTCTCCACTCCCCCACAGGCAGCAGTCAAAGCAGCCACACAAGCAAGTACTTCGGTAGCATTGACTCTTCAGAGGCTGAGGCTGGTGCTGCTCAGGCCAGGACTGAGCCTGGGGACCAGGTCATTAAGTATGTGCTCCAGGATCCCATCTGGCTGCTCATGGCCAATGCTGACCAGCATGTCATGATGACTTACCAGGTGCCCTCCAGGTGGGTTTAGACGCCTTACCTTCTTCCCTTTTAGAGCAGTACAGGGGCTATCCTACCTGCACTGCCCAGATAATCTGAGGTGGTTCTTTCTGGGGCAGATCTGACCTGGAGGTGCCTGCTATGGCATAAGCCCCTGTCTCGGGGCCCTATCAGGAGCTCTCAAGTCAAGAGTAGGTTTCCTGGTCCTCAACTCTTACTTGCCTTCAGGAAGGCACAGAAGACAGTAGGTTAAAGAATTGTGATCGAAGATAAACACCGACCCGGTGTCTCTGGCCCTGGGTCCTAGCCTCTGCCACCCTCACACAGGGACACAGCTTCTGTGCTAAAGCAAGACCGGGAGAGGCTCCGGGCCATGCAGAAGCAACAGCCACGGTTCTCAGAGGACCAGCGGCGGGAACTGGGTGCTGTGCACTCCTGGGTCCGGAAGGGCCAGCTGCCTCGAGCCCTTGATGTGATGGTGAGATAAGTCTGGGAAGCCGGGGAGAGACTAGGTGGAAGATATGGAAGATACTGAACTAAAGTTCATGGGGATAGAGGAATGAAGTCTGATCTCAGTGCGTTTGCATCATTAATTCTGAAGGTTGCTAATCCTATCAACCTGCTGCCTGATTGTGTAATGTTAAACCACGTGACCTCAACTACTCAGACCCGTTGCACCACCAAATAGTAGTGAGGTCTCAGTAGAGCACTTAAATTTTTTCGTAAGATTTATGCATATAAATGTTATTGTTTGCATATATATCTACACACCACATGTGTGCCTGGTGTCTGTGGAGGTCAGAAGAGCGTGATTGGTGCTTGAGCCACCATGTGGGTACTGGTATCTGAAGCTGGGCACTCCAGCCACTCAGTAGAGGATTTTCCGACCTCCTTAGATTATAGCCACACTATGGACTAGTTTCTTGGGAGATGTTTTGGGTGCCACTGTTAGGTTAATTTTTAGATGCTGGGCTTGTAGATTCCCAGTGAGGATCCTGCCTAACTCAAATCCTGCTTTTCCCTCCAAGGCTTGTGTGGACTGCGGTAGCAGCATTCAAGATGCTGGCCATTCTGATGACCCACTCTTCTCTGAACTGGATGGATTGGGGCTAGAGCCCATGGAAGAGGGTGGAGGCGATGGGGGTGGTGGTGGTGGTGGTAGTGGTGGTGAGTGTGATGGTGGTGAGGAGGTCCAGACCCAAAATGGGGCTAAGGGCTCAAGCTCTCAGGACTCTGCCATGGAGGAAGAAGAACAAGGTGAGGACTCTTCTAGTCCAGCTTTACCTGCCGAAGAAAATGGCACCAGCTAGACTCCATTTTGGGGCCACTTGAAGCAGTCTATGAGAGGCTTCCTTTTCAACCATGTTGGGGTTCTTAGAACTCAAAATATGGCTGGACCAACCAAATAGGAAACTGCCCCAGCTTCTCCCAACATAGGGGGCAGGACCCCCCACCACCAGCCTCTTAGTAGAGAGTGGAAGTCTTCAGCCCAATTTGGAGGATTGTCCGTTCCCACTGTGCTGAGGAGACCTTGCCTCATCCAGTTAAGGTGGCTGCTCAAGTGTTCTCTTCAAATCTCAGCTGAGCCTGAGTCCCAGTCAGAGAGTTGGGGCTGCACTTATTTATTGGGGGAGACAGCTCACTCTCCTACCTCATCCCAAGATGGGAGGAGGGGAGCCTGGGGCCCATCAGGCCCCAGGGGTTTTGAACCCCTAGCTGCTCCAGGGTGGGGGAGGTTGGTGGACCACGGAGTCCCTGGTGCTGCCCCTCAGGTGGGACCCAGGTGTTCTCAGCTCTACCCTCTACCAATGGCATTTGTGTTTTTGATATTG
This sequence comes from Phyllotis vaccarum, assembly GCA_033318265.1. Taxonomy (NCBI): domain Eukaryota; kingdom Metazoa; phylum Chordata; class Mammalia; order Rodentia; family Cricetidae; genus Phyllotis; species Phyllotis vaccarum. The sequence goes on along the minus strand of JARWLC010000003.1, from coordinate 12,781,876 downwards.
TGTCTGTTATTTTTTTAATACAAAAATGAAAAACCAAAAACCCAAGGCTTTGTGAAATGAAGTTGGGAGTTTGGGTGAGGGAAGGGTAGTCCTGCTACCAGCAAGGTTGTAAATGTGTAGGTGGCTGATGAGCCCTCTACTTTTCCTCCACATTCTTGGCAGCAAAGAACTTTGCTAAACCTGGTAAACTCTTACACTTACTAGAACTACGCTCTTTACCATTACCTTAGCTTGGTTATCCTGAGAAGCAGAGAGGCAACATGCGGTTGAGATCTTAGGGAAGCTTGGGCCATGGGTACTGTGGCAAAAGCAAGTGGAAGCGCTGGGAAACCCGTGGTAGTTGAACTGAATTCTTTAGCTTCATGTCAACCAACACCCCATCAGAAATAGCTTTTCAGCTGGCCACTTTAATTAGCAGCTATGATATTGGTCCTTTAACTCAGACTTGAAAGGAGAGGAAAGCCTGGATGGGTTGAATCATCAAAAGACCAGTTCAGGTTGTTGGTCAGGTTGTGGGACGCTACTCTCCCTTAGTGGCCAGTAACAGCTGGTCTATTTTGAAACTCACTCTTCTCATTGGCGTTGTGGCTTAGCTGGTTAAAGTGCCTGCCTACTAAACAGGAGTTCCTGGGTTCAAATCCCAGCACTACCTTGTGGTATATTATTGTCCATTGTTGACATTTATTCCAAGAAGGAAATCTCTTCCTCTTACCTAATGTACTTAGAGGCAACGTTATAAGCTGTGCGTTTGGATATACAAACGTCATTAACCCTTGACCCCCTGCTCCTCCACCCTAACAAGGCCGGGAATGGGGTTTTACTGGGTTTCACCGTGGCTCCCTGCGAGGAGAGTTCTGAGAAGGCCTGGGTCTGGCATTCAAGCCGTAGCGCAAGCTGCTCTGGAGGGGAATAAAGAAGGCTGGCTAAATCTGTAGGGGTCGGTAGCCTAACAGGCTCCTCAGGCCCGTGGCCGCACACGGCTGTGATGGCCGAGTGGTTAAGGCGTTGGACTCGAAATCCAATGGGGTCTCCCCGCGCAGGTTCGAATCCTGCTCACAGCGTCAATATTTTTGGTATTAGGTGTTGCAGCCTGGGTTCGGTTTTCTAGTTCCTTAGAGGAGTCTTCTCTGCGATTCAGCCACCCCTTATCGGCTCGCTTGTGCCTCGTTCGAAGCTGAGACTCCTGTGGATCAATTTCAAACCAAACCACAAAGATCCCAGCTCCACTTAAAATATACTCCATCTTTTCCTCTCTTTTCCAACTGTGTCCCCGAGACACTGAATTACCCAGTCATCTTGCCTTTAACTCAATATTTTTATTTTTGAGACTTTAGTTTGATTACATTTCTCCTCCCTCCCTCTCTCCCTCCCTCCCTCCCTTCCTCCCAAACTTTATATATACTCCTCCCGGTCTCCTTCAAATTCCTGACCTTATTTTTTAATTGTTATTGCATGCATATGGATGTACATATATATTCTCAAATATAATTTTAGTCTGTATAATGCTTACTTGCATGTTTTCAGGGCTGACCATTCGGCATTGGACAACCAGTTTGTATAATCTTTCTTGGGCCACCTCTCCCACTCCCAACTTGCCTCTGTTTTCTATAGGTCTTTTTTATTTCACTGGGAAGACAGTTTCCCACAGACATCCACAAGTGCATGCCCTTACCACCACTCCTCTGCCTTTCCAGTGACTGAGGAAGAGCATTTACACTGAACCATGGCCAACCTCCACATTGAGGTTTTTCAGTCTCTCTGACCCACCTTGCTATGTTCTCCATTTTATCAAATGTCCCTTTCTACTCTGTTGCTCCTGTCAACTTCCAGACATGTTGGTTTCATTCAGAACAAAAATATATGGCTGTATGTCCTTGAAAAGTCTTGTGTTGGCAACTTAATCCCCAGATGTGTAATATGATGGGAGGCAAGGCCTTAGTTTTTATTTGAACTAGAAGATGTCATGAGTAGAGCCCCCAACAACGATAATAGCTTCTAAGAAGGGACTCCAGCAAGCTGGCTTTTTCTGTCACACCATATGATTCCCTCTACCAAATTCTGATGCAGGAAGTAATCTCTCACGAGACACGCTGGCACCATGCTCTTGGCTTCCCAGCTTCCAGACTGCTGAGCTAAATGTGCCTCTGCATTTTTCTGATTACTCAGACTATAGTGTTGTTGTAAGCCAGCTGGAGAAAAGGTCAGAAACCAGTAACACGCCGTCTGGACCCTATGCTCTTCAGTTACCATTCCATCCCTTGTTCCTCTGCGCAGATCCCACGGTCTCTACCTTCCTACAATCCTTTGAACCCCCTCCAGCCATGTACATTTCCTTCTTGCCACCATAGCTGCTTTGTTAAGGTTACAAATACCCATCACATCACAAATGGGCAGTAGTCCCATACTGGCCCTTAGAGAGTTTCTTCCCTTGCCTTCCAGCCTCCAGCACCCTGTGATGTCCCTTCTGCTTCATGGCAGCTCACTCACAGACTCCCTTCTGAGTCTTCAGGGTTAGAGGGGCCAGAAGGCTCAATCTTCCCTACCTGTGCTTCCTGCCAAAGCATCTCTAGTACCTTTAAAAGCCAGATAATACCTCATGTTGTCTTACATTTTTATCTCCAGGACTATTCCCTGAAAGCTTGTGGACAATTGCCTGCTTTCCCCATCTCCACTTGACTGTCTAGTCGGGATACACTTTTCCCTCAAATCTGCTTTATCTGTAGGTCCTCCTCCTCATTTTGGTCGATGAAAATTCTATTTTTCTAGTTGATTACGCTTAAAACCCTCAGGCTCATCATTGGTCTTTTTCTAACACTCCATATTGATCAGTTAGCAATTTCTTTTTCCTTCATGCAAGGCTTAGTGTTGTTGATGCCGAACTTAGTGCGGACACCCAATCGGCATAGCGCACTACAGCCCAGAACTCCTAGACTCAAGCTATCCTCCTGTCTCAGCCTCCCAACTACAGGCGTGCGCCACCAAGCCCGGCTGCCCCCCCCCCCCCCCATCAGGGACTGGAGTATCCGAACGATGGTCGGAGGATGGATTCCAAACCGGTCTCTCTAACAGTCAGGAACCAGGAACCTCCCAGGGTCCCAGCAGCCCCTTATCAATGGGGTTGGCCACACCCCCTCCAGGTTGGCCACACCCCCTCCAGGAGCCCGGGACCCGGGATAAGCGTCTTCGGACCTTATCAGCTGACACCTGAATCCCACCACAGTTTAGAGCTAAATATCACTGACTTCACTATTACATCCTAATCCACACTTGTCTCTCATCTGTCACTCGGGTTATTGAAGTATTTTTCAAATCACCTCCTGGTGTCTATTCTCCTGGGATGCCAGGAATTAAACCCAGGACTTCTTGCTCGCTGGGGAGGTACTCTCTAACTAAAGTATGCCCCTTTTTGCTTTCGGCCATTCTTGTGAGTACAGTTCTCTTCCAGTCTACTCTTTCAGTGGGAGGTGAGGGTGGGGGAAGGGAGAGTTGAAACAAGGTAGCGCAGTGCATCGAATTCACTTTACTGGGCAGCCCAGGTTGGGCTTGAAAGTCAATAGTGATCCTTCTGCCTCAGTCTCCAAAGCGTTGGGATTACAGGCATGCATATATATACCTGCCCCTCCCTTCCGATCTCCAGCAAGGATGATACTCTTAACATACAGATCGAAGAAGGAGTGGAGGTTGGCATACATATTTAATCTTTCACTTTCAGGAGGTGAAGGCAAGAGGCTCTTCAGTTTAAGACTTGAACTATGTAATTAGAATCTGTTTTAAAACACAGCAAAATACTAACTAGCTAACCAAAAACATACAGGCTGTAGCTTGATAGTGTAGCATTTGCCTCATGTGAAAAAGGACCAGGGTCTGATGCTCAGATCCAGAAAAAAAAAGTCTTTAATTATATTCCATCATTCTCCATCCATTATTTCAGTGTCTTTGAATGGATAGTGTCAATATAAACTTGTGGGGATAAGTTTCAAATATAATAGAAACAGTCGGAAATATCAGAGGGATCTACCTACAGTCAGTCTAGGAGGATCAGACAGTGCTAACTCATGCCTTTAATCCCAGCACAGGGAATATTCAGAAGTGGTGACCTACACCCTTAATCCAATCAAAACCTAAATTTGAGGTCATCTTAGTTTACAGGAGGAGTTCCAGGCTCCCAGGCAGGCAGTGGTGGTACCACATCTTAACTGAGCAAAGAAAGTATTTAAGGCAGACATAGAAAGACAGGGCAGACAAAGGAAGCCATGGCTCATACTGTTAGTCCCAGCCTTTGGGAAGCAGAGACAAGAGAATCTCTGTGAGTTCAAAGTCAGCCTGGTCTTCAAAGCAAGTTCCAGGACAGCCAGGACTGTTACATAGAGAACTCTGCCTGGAAAAAAAATAAATTAACAAAGACTGTGGTGCATCTATCTGTCCTTTGATATCTCCAATCGTTTTTATTATATTTGAAACATATCCCCACATAAATTCGTGCTTTGCTGTATGTAGAAAAAGAAATGAATTATCACATAGACAATTTTCTAGCTCTTTCTCTTATGGGGATTTCTTAGTTCTGTTCTTTGAAAGAAAGGAAGCAGTCAAGAGATAGAGACATTTTGAGCAAAGTTTTTTTGTTGTTTTGTTTTTGTTTGTTTGTTTGTTTGTTTTAGGCAAAGCTAAGCAAAGTAGACAAGAGAGGGAGGGAAGAGAGAAGTAATTGCCATGAGACAGAAAGTAGCCCCTGTGTTGTGGACTATAAAGAAACCTTATGAATATTTATGAAGTGAGTGGCATATTCATAGGGGGAGGACACTATTTCCCCCTCAAATCATGATGAACCAACTAATTCTTCCATAAATCTCACAAAAAAGTGTGTGTGTATAATGTATAATCCACAAGGCACAGGATACTCTAAGGACATCAGCCTTTTGAGGATTCAGATCCTTCTGAAACACGTCTGTGTAGCAGAAGGCTCTGCTACTTCAGTTTCTGATGTAGCAGGGACCTAACTGCAATTTGAGGCATGTCAAAGGGACCTCTGACTATCAACAGATGCACGTGTCAAGACAAAGCTGCAGTTTCCTTCATGACTTTCTGTCTCACTCCTTACCTCCTAAGTATCATTTCCCCTGAGTGAGCCTAGGAGCAAAGACATGCTAGTAGCTACCAGCACATAAATAAACAAAAACCTAGATCTCAGCCAATAGATGTCATTCTCTGCTAACATGAACCAAGGCTCTTCTAGAGTTAAAGGATTATTCACAGCGGTGGGGGTGGGGGAGTAGAAGTGGTGGGGGAGTAGTGGTGGGGGTAGGGGGTTGAGGAGCTATTGGATAGTTTTAGAACACTTTGTTATATCAGAAAGGTAGAAAGCATTCAAAGAATAGCCAGAAGAAGACAGAACATGTGAAGCATTGCACCCAACTGAACTACCATTGCCTATGTCTAGAATAACTGAGGTTGGCATAATGGTTGCAGGGCTGGATGGAGCTTATGTGAAGGTGTTTTCCTAACAGATGCAAAAGGCTTCCATCCCCAGGACCTCATAAGCATTTTTTTAATCCCACTGCTTGGGAGAAGGAAGCAATTAGCGGTGACATGAGACTTTGACCCAGATACAAAAATGAATAAAATAAATTAATTATTAAATATTTTGTTTGTTCTTTTTGAGTTTTGGGTCTTTCTGTCCAGGAGCTTACTATGTAGATCAGGCTGGCCTTCAATTCACAGAAATCCACCTGCCTCTGTTTCCTGAGTGCTGGGATTAAAGATGTGGCCCACCATATCAAGCTGACACAGTCTTTCTATTGTAGCTCTGGTTGTCCTAGAATTCCCATTGTAGACTAGGCTGACCCAAAAGTCACAGAGACCTGCCTGCCTTTGCCTCCTGAGTGCCACCACAACCAACTCTGAATAAATGTAATGGAGTACATAGTTCAATATTTCATTGGATAAAAAGAGTCAAGAATTCTATCCGACATAAATAGTGGGATTGCAGAATAAAATGTGTTTTCTTCTTCCTTTTTATTCTGGAAGTATGATCTCATGTAGCCCAGGCTTGACTCATACTCCTTATGTAGTTGAGTATGAGATGGGGTCTCTATAAAGACCATAAGCCTCTGTTTCAGAGAGTCATGTCATGGTTGTGTCCTAACAGTATGTATACAGGCATCTTGAATTTCTGATTCTCCTGCCTCTGCCTCTTAAGTGCCAGGAAAATAGGTGCCACCATGTCCTGGCATCCCATTCTTCCAGGATGTGACTTTACAGAATTACGGTTCTCACCCTCTACTCACTTTCTCTGTTTTTTATCCAGTGTACTTACAGTCTAACAAATAATATTTTGCATAGCTAGCCCACACAGACTGTTTCCCCAACGAGAGCAGAAGTCAGTATGGACAGGGCTCATTGCCTACTTTGGAGCTGTTTGTGTGGGTGGAACAGAGTAGGTAGGGTAAATGTTCTGAGGACGGAAGAAACTGCAGGCAGGTTTACCTTTACCTTTTATAGCTGTGGTCTTTAAGGTCTATGATGTTCTTTCCTGTTGACCCTTCCTTGAAACAACAACAAAGGGGGAGGGGTGGAAGGAAGGAAGGAAAAGATATGAAAGAGAAAAGTGCTCTTTTTTATTTTATTTGAGTCTATGATTTCACTGTTTAGTTTTGAATCCCAGAACAAGAGACCAGGAAGCTGGACCACATTAGAACCTACAGTGATTCTCTGTCTTCCTGCTTTGGCTCTGTGGCTGTTTTTTTTCCTACTTTCAACCCTCAAGCCCTAGGGAAAAGAGCCTGCTAGGAACTCTCCTCTTCCCGTCCCAGGGCATCCTAAAAAGCCTGCTTTCCCTTTACAGAAGGAAAAGGGAAGGACAAGAGGCTGGAAACCCAGGCCTGGGATGGCGTCACAGTGGGAAAGGAGAAGCTAAGTAGAGCATCAGCTTTTGACCTTTCAGTATGCTTCCCTAGAGTGGCCATGCACCGCCCTCCCCTGAACCTCAGACCCCTGAACATACTGTTAGGACACAACCATGACACGACTCTCTGAAACAGAGGCTTATGGTCTTTATAGAGACCCCATCTCTCACCCTCAAAGACACACAGGCCATCTGCACAAAGCAGGGAGGTGGAGTCGTCAAAAACTCAGCTCATTCAGTTAGTCTCACTGGAGGGTAACCTTAGGTTTTGAGGGTCTGGGTCTGAAAAAATACATTTTTAAAAAGTTTTCCAAGACAGAGTTTTTCTTTGTAGCCCTGGCTTTCCTAGAACTCACACTGTAGACCAGGCTGGCCTCCAGCTCTCAGAGATCTGCCTGACTTTGCCTCTGGAGTGCTGGGATTGAGGGCATGGACCGCTGCTGCCTGGTGTACACATTTTTAAAAGGAAAAAAAAATGGGCATAATAAGTAATATTTTGAACAACACAAGAATGCAGCAATTTACATATTTAAAAAGCTGACAAGTAGAGGCTGAAACTCTTCGTTCAATCTTTAGTACTAGGGGGAAAAATCTGACAAACTGTCAGTGAAATAAAACACGGTAAGGAAAGCAAGACCTTTTCTCAAAGGTAGTCACAATGATGATAACCATAACTCATACTTAATAAGGAAAACACTGACAAATGCCAGGAAGCACTTCAACTCCTGGAATCCTCCACAATATTCTCCATAGACTGCTTACCTGCTTTGTGTATGTCTTTTTCTTTGTGTGTACGCACAATTTACAGAATGCGATGGCCCTATGAGCACCGTGCTGGAACATGCCCCAGATTCTGTTTTGGGGTTCCTCAATTTCATTAGCACCATGATGAATCAGCTTATGCCTTTGAAGTTCTCAAATAGGCTCTCAGCCGGCTGCGAAAGCCCATTTCCTTAAATGCATAGGTTTATTTTTCTACTTTTCAAAATGAACATTTAACATGTTTCTCATCAAATGGCCTATAGCACTTCTGATGTGCATGGGGATAACGGGGGATCTGGGGTAGGATTGGAGATGGATGGGACTGGTTGTTGGGAGGGGGTGGAGAAGACCCCTTTCTCATTGAGAGATGGGGAGATGGAGGGCATGGCATAGGAAATTGGGGGTTCTCTGATTGCTACACTTTCTTAAAAGAACATTTGCTCAAGCTAGGATGTCAGCTTGAAAGTGGTCTTATTGCCAAAGCTGGCCTTGAATTCTCCATTGCACTTAGACTAATCCCCAAGTTCCCAACGCTTCCAAAATCCTGTTAAATGGGCTCTGCCTGACTTATCTTATATTCCATTTTATTACCCCCACCCCCATTCTTTGTCGTAGGTTTTTTCTTTAGCTCCCACCAACAAGTCTCTTTTCAACAGGAGGGCTTGGACTTGATCATTTTTTTGGACTCATGGGGTGTCCATGCTGAGGTATTATTACCCAGTGAGGTTGCCTCCTAACACTTAACAGTCACGTCATTGCAATTATTCTTACAACCACGTGAAATTATCTTATTCTATTTACGGCATTTTTGGTTGTTTCCTGTCCCCACACTGACAATAATACACGCTTCTGGAGAGCTCAGAGCCAATGTAATTCCCAGCGCCTAACAATAGTGGGCACAGATCCAGGGCTGAGTTGGGCTCGTAGAGATGCCAACATTGTTTACTTTTCTCTTAGGGCCCGGCCCTGCTTGGAAGAATCCAAGATGAGACCCATCAGGCTGAAAGAGATAGGCCACAGCTGAGAGAGAAGGTTTAAACCGGAATTCGGACTGTGAGAACCTGTGAAGGCTAGGAGGAGGGGCGCGGAGGGCGGCGGAGCGCTCCGAGGGGAGCGGAAAGCCGGCGCGGGGCGTCAGGGCCCCCGGGTCGCTCACAAGTGGCCCCGGCAGGTGGCCGTGCCGGGTCCCGCCCTCCCCGGGAGCGGCGCGTGCGGCATCAAAGCTGCCCGCCAGGGGCGGTCCAGGGAGCTGCGGGGAACCGGGGGTGCGAGCGTGGGAGCGCAGGGTCACCGGAGGCGACAGGGATCAGGAAAAATGACAAGACAGCTGGGAGAGGCGCGGAGAGGGAGTTGCAGAAGCCAAAGACCATCCTAGACCCGGAGAACTCCAGTAGAAGTCGCCTAAAGACTTGGGAAAAAAAAAAAGTCAGAGAGAGATGGAGCGTCTGAGAAGCACTCAAGACCCGAAAGACCGGACATGCCCAGGTCCTTAGACCTGGGGAAAAGGCATTCGTTCAGTTCAGAACAGAAAATGAGAGGGAGAGAGAGGAAGAAGGAAAGAAAGACCAGGAAGACCTGGCCCTACCTCACCGAGGGCGGAGAAGGACCTGGGCTGGGATCCCAGCTCCGTGTCCTTTTTCAGGGTTGCGCCTCCGGAGGTGCGGACTTGGATGTGTGTGTCCAGGTACCCAGAACCTCCTCGACAAGAAAAGGTGGAGGAGGATCTTTGGTGTTAGGGAATAATTCCGGAGCTTCCAAGGCGACCATAGAGTCAAAATGCTACTTTTCACTTTTAGTTGAAATGTTTAAGCAGAAAAAAATGACTCATCAATTTTATCTAATCCTTTTTTGAGGGGAGGAAAAATATTCTCAGGACTGCATTGGCCGGGAATCGAACCCGGGCCTCCCGCGTGGCAGGCGAGAATTCTACCACTGAACCACCAATGCAGGCTTGAAGAAACGTTCCTAATGACTCTATCTGAACTTACCAAAGGCGGAGCCAGCCTTGCTCACACCCCTAAAGTGTGGAAAGGGCTTATAAAGAACGGTTGAGGTGGGTGGAGCGCCAGGTCAGTCTTTCTCTCCCTTGGATCCGGCCACCGGGCCATAAAGTCATTCCATATGGCCAGGGGCGGCCCCACACCCGGGTGTAAACTGCTCTGGCCCTCGAGCCTCACGTGCAGGTGAGAAAAACTCAACCCCAATTCTGGTTCCCAAGGGGGGGGGGGGCGGCGGGGCCTGCTGTGGTCACACATCTGTGCTCCCATTTGGCTGAAGTAGGGGAAGGTGGGATGCACTGGGGGCCCGAATCCCAAATGGGAGCCCCCTTCTCAAGTCTGAGCCCCTCCCGCTCTGCGTTTGGCAAGGCAGCTTGTGCCAGAAAAGCCGCTCAGGATGTGGAGGGCCTCTGGAAGGAGACTCCACTTTGTCTCTGCTTCCCCAGCTACCTTCTGGCCCGGTTTGTAGCCCCGTCTTTATTATGTCCTTTTCCTATGTCATCTTGCCGTGTTATAGTTCTGTTTTACCTTCTCAGGCACTTCGTCCTGAAATCTTCAAGGTTGACACATCCTTCGGTAAAAAAGGTTATGCTCTTGGTTTGAGGTGGGTGCGGATCCCCTTTTGCAACAAACCCTTTCTTGTCCTTTTAGCAAATCTCACATTTTCCTGCTTCCCTACAGTCACTAGACACCCCCCCCCCCATCGAGGCAAGTAACTCCGGTGCACTTTCTGTCAGCCATACTCCTGATTTTGGTTTTAAACCAAATACTTGTAAATGGAAAGATTTCTTCACTCATACTTTAAGGTCTTCATCCTTTTTTTTCTAGAAGTTTTATTTTCCGTCGTCCGTTCCCCCCCCCCCCCCCGTGTCCAGCCATCCTCAAGGAATCCTGTTCTCGGGCACTCGCTTCTCTTTGCTTCTGTAATAACCACTTGATGACAGATTCTCCTTATCACTAGGTCTTCAGGAATAAGCAGCGGAATTATTGTGGGGGTTGAGTAAAGGTGACAGGTACATCGATGAGCTTTTCCCACGGCCAGCCAATAGAATCCACAGAACTGCTCTGCACTTTAGAGGTTGCTCCTTTCTCCCAGGGGTGGGAGGAGGTTTGGGGAAAGGCTGAAGCATGCTGATTTTTATTTCACTGTTTGTGAGGCAACAGTGAACCTCTAATAAATCTACTCTTCTAGGAGATCCCCAAATTTCATGTCTAAGCGTTGTGTCCCAACTGCCCCAAACCCCCTTCCCCTGATATTCCCCTCCTTTCAGTTGGGCCCGCCTCCTTATACAGCCTTATGGTCCTTAAACCAGCCTGTGGCCCCTTCCTTCCCTGGCTTCCCACACTTGGGGCCAGTTTCTCTCCTTCCCCTCCCCCTGCAGTCCCCGCCTTTCCGGGAGCCTCGTGCCCGGGTCTTTACCCTAAGCCTCCAGGAGCTGAAGGGGGCGGGTCTGGGTCCTAGCCCTCCTACCCTCGCTGAGGCGGGATATAAAGATCTAGGGAGCACGCGCTGTGTCCACCGCAGGGTCCGGAGGCGCAATGGTCACTCGGGATCGAGCTGAGAATAGGGACGGCCCCAAGGTGAGAGGTGGGAAGGGAGGGAGCAAGGAGTCCCTGTTCCGGCCTTAAAGGTCCTAACACTGTGGGTTAGGGGTGAGGATGGAGACGCAGGACTTGAAAGGACAGAGGTGCTCGTGGGACCCAAAGAACCTGTAAAGTATGAAAAGGACAGGGTCAGAGCCGAGCTTGCGTGAGCGGCGGAAGCCAAGGTTTAGGGGTTTAAATTATTGTGGGCTGCAGCTTGTGGACTGGAGGGCTCCGGAGAATGCCAGAATTTGGGCACCGTGGCCCATCCTAGAGCTCGGGAGGCTGAGGCAGGTGGATTACCGCAAGTTCGAGGTCACGGAGCGCGACCTGCAAACACAAAGCAAGCAAACGAAACCAAACAACATAAAGTAGAGAGAGGACAAGTCGGTTGTGGAGGGTGGGAACAAAAAGATATGGACGCTGTCTGATTCAAAGAGTTGAGTCGTTGGTTCCAGAGGTGCGAGGCCGGGTGACTTTTAGGAGAACCAATGGTGACTTCTAGGTGACTGCATAGAAGGGCTAGAGCGAGAAGAGATGTGGTCGCGCTATGCGACCTATCCCTCTGGGCTGCTAACTCTGATCCGTACAGTGCAGATTGGGGGCAAAGAGTGTGCCCAAAGTTCTTCACCGATACACAGAGAGGGAGACCACACGACATAGAGGTGTAGAGAGAAGAATGGAGAGTCACAGACGGGAGACGGGAGGAAGAGGAAGCAGAAGAGAAGGGGCAGTGGGCAGGGGAAGTGGGGACGAGCCGCTGAAACGGACCCTAGGGCGCTAGGATGGAGAGAGCGGGAGTGAGCAGCCCTAGGCAATCAGGGATTTGGGGAAAGGGACGCTTGGGGTTTTCCCAGCGGCAGGATCGGACGCTCGCGTGGCGGTGCTGAGTCTCGGTCCGGTCGGCCCGCTCTCCTTTTCCCGCTGGTCACAGATGCTGAAGCCCTTGGTGGAGAAGCGGCGCCGGGATCGCATCAACCGCAGCCTGGAAGAGCTGAGGCTGCTTCTGCTGGAGAGGACCAGGGACCAGGTCAGTTCCACCACCCGCCCCCCCAGGCTCTTAAGCATCTTTGTACGTGTGTCTCAGGGCTTCCCACTGGGGTGGGGACATAAGCTGGAGTGGTGACCCTGGTCCCAAGGCATCCTGACCCAAGTCTGGCCTTTGAAATCCCATCCCACACCCCCTCGCGCTCTCAGAATTCGATCTTCGCCACCTTGCGGGTCTGTAAGTTTCCTGTCTGGCCCCGTAAACTGAGCTTCCAGCGTGCCTCAGTTTCCCCCTCTGGGTTTCTAAACGTCCTCATCTACCTCGTGCCCCCTACCCCCACACCCCATCAACCAGCTTCAGCTCTGCGGTGGTGTTCACCATCCGGGTTGCTGTTTCCTACACACTCCTCACATGTTGGGAATTGGTTCCCCTCAGGTTGGACAGTCTCGTCTCAGGGTGGGACAGGGACTTTTCTTGGTCATCTCCACATTCAGTCGCGAGTCCTGGGGGCACCCGCAGCTCCCGTATCCGCCCCTCCCTTCTTCCCCCAGCCACTTTCCCCCTCTCTCCCCACCCCTTTCTGTGTCTGCACCCCTCCCCCCTCCATCTGTAGAACCTCCGGAACCCGAAGCTGGAGAAAGCAGAGATACTGGAGTTCGCCGTGGGCTACTTGAGGGAGCGAAGCCGGGTGGAGCCCCCGGGTACAGCGCGGGGGGTGGGGCAGCGGAGGGATGGTGGGTGGGTGGGAGCCGGAAAGGCTAGGGCTGGGGCAGGGGCGGGCTCTGCGGTGGATGGGGGTGGGAGGGCCCATTGCGCTCCTAGGCGAGGTTAATAACACCTGCGCGTGTCTGTCTCTGTGTCTCTCTCATCCCCCTCCTCTACACGTCCATCTGGTCTCCCGTCTCTGTCCGTGCGCCCGTCTGACCTCGGTATCTCTGCGCCCCTCCCCTTCCCTCACCCCCGTTGGGCCCCTGCCCTGCCCGCCTGTCCTCCCGCCGGCTGCACCAGGGGCTCCCCGGTCCCCAGGCCAGGACGCCGAGGCGCTCGCCAGCTGCTATTTATCCGGTTTCCGCGAGTGCCTACTTCGCTTGGCGGCCTTTGCGCACGACGCCAGCCCGGCCGCCCGCTCCCAGCTTTTCTCCGCGCTGCACGGCTACCGGCGCCCCAAACCGCCCCGGCCAGAGGCCGTAGATCCAGGGCTCCCAGCGCCGCGCCCACCGCTGGACCCCGCTTCACCTATCCTTGGCCCCGCGCTGCACCAGCGCCCCCAAGTGCACCAGGGCCCCCCTAGTCCCCGCTGCGTTTGGTCCCCATCCCACTGCTCTCCCCGCGCCGGGGATTCCGGAGCGCCGGCGCCCCTCACCGGACTGCTGCCGCCGCCGCCGCCGCCTTACAGACAAGACGGGGCGCCCAAGGCCCCGCCACTCCCACCGCCCGCGTTTTGGAGACCTTGGCCCTGAGCTTTGGGGGGCTGGGGTGGGGATTGGGGGTGGGGTAGAGACTCCAGCCAGAGAGCAGGAGAGGGATCCGGGCGTCCGGGCGAGGAGGGCAGCGGGGCGCGCGGACTCAGCGCGCGGGTGAGATGTGGTTTATATTAGAGTATCTATATAAATATATATTTTCCTGTCCCTTTCCCCTGCTCCGCTACTCTATGTATAGGATTGTACCCTCTCTACCCCAGCCCAGTCCCTTCCCTAGTCCCTAGTGCATGGAATAAAATGGTTTATAAATCCGGGTGTGTCCCCTAGCCAGGGGCCTGCCTCTATATCGGCGCCACGCCCACATGCACATACCCTTCTCCCACCTTTAGGCCTGCTCTCTCCACGGCCCAAGCCTTGGGGCAGACAGGTAAGTAAAGGGCCAAGCCACAGACTGAGATTGAAATTGGACTTGAAAATAAAGGGGGTGTTTAAATAAAAGCGGAGAAGTGCTAACTAAATAAAACCGACTCTGGTGGGATTCGAACCCACAACCTTTGAATTACTCACTCCGTCACTAGAAGTCCAATGCGCTATCCATTGCGCCACAGAGCCACATGGCGGGCGGCGCCTTCTTTCAGCTTACGGATACCAGCATTAAAAAAAAAGGGGGGGAGGGTAGTGTGTGCACGGAAATTGGGTGGAGCTGGAGACAAAGATCTCAGAGTCTAGCGGAATATGATGTAGTGCACGCGTGAGCCAGGTGGGAATGAAGGTGAACGCATGTGCAAGAAGCAGGAAGGGACAGTCACGGAATTTGAGCTAGTCAGCAGTGCGAAGCTCAAGCTGCTCCTTGCACTACCAAGCTCAGACTTGCTCGGCTCTCAGATTTGATCCCACTAAATAAACTTGCTTTGTTGTAAATCTCTGTGTCTCTGGTTAGTTTGTTTTGCCTCTTTACTATGTCGCTCAGGGTCTCGGGGGCTCCCTCATTTCAGGTTTGGGATATACAGCAAAAGAGAGCCTAATTAGTTCGTGGTTGTGAGCTTTGTGCAGATTTTCTTCTCTCTTAGGAACACAGCCGAAAGCAGCAGCTAACATGCAGGTAGCGTGGCCGAGCGGTCTAAGGCGCTGGATTTAGGCTCCAGTCTCTTCGGAGGCGTGGGTTCGAATCCCACCGCTGCCAGGCCAGGGTTTTTCCTCCAGAGAAAGACCTTATTCAGTTTTACGGCTACGATCACTTTGCTAGTGTTTCACCATCATTATCGATATATAGACAAGAATTCTAACTAACCCTAAAGTCGCCTGTCTGTAATTTGTAGTAAACCTGTCTAGAAGTATATATTGCATTATCTTTTATATTTAAATTTAGCGCAGATGCTGGTGTATGTAAATTACTTTCTACAAGTTCTATACCACGGTTCATAATAGAGATTGCAGCTGTTCTACGTAAAAAAAAAAAAAAAAAATCTAAGATGTTTCTTATTAGATTTTCGGATTACTAAAATGTATGAAAACATTAGGTTCCACCGAGATTTGAACTCGGATCGCTGGATTCAGAGTCCAGAGTGCTAACCATTACACCATGGAACCCCTTGTCTTATGTGTCTTTCGAAACTCTATACATTATCCTTTATCCAATTTTCACATACCACTCCAACACGAAAACAGAGTATGAAGAAGCCAACTACTAGAGGTTTTATCAAGTACCTGAGATGTGAATGCTTCTTTTAAACATGAAGATTACAAAAGAAGAACAAAAATTTAGTTAAGTTGCTGATTTTAAAATACCAATATTAAGTTTAAATAAGATGTTCAAATATTGTGTGAAGTGAAATATATTAAAAGTAACTTCACCAATTTCTTAACTCTTCATGTCTTTAAGAAAATTAAACTTACTCTGCTGTTGTCTCTGTTTTGAGTCATTTATCTACGTTCTTTTGCAGTTCTCTCAACACTAACAATCCTGTTCCGGGGTCACTTATCTACGTTCTGTAGGTAACATAACACCCAAACTCCTTGAACCCTGGGCCCTCAGACTAAAAGTCAAATGCTCTACCGACCGAGCTATCCAGGCTCTATTTATTGGCACTCTTGCCTAAAAGAGTATTTTCCAATCCTTCTGTACTTCACATTCTCGTAAATGACAAGGAATGTTGTATATTTGCTTCTCGGACCCTGAAATAAGGCCACCTGCCTTCCTCAGACGTCTATCTAAGGAGGTCGCAGCGGCGGGACCACGCAGGCTGGAATCCCGAGATATCTAGACCTGCCACGCGGGGCCGCTGCGGGCTACGGGTTTCCCTGGTCCAGCCCATCCTTCTTCCTGGCCCTTGTGACCTAGATCTCGGACACCTAGGGCACGTGGATCGCCTCCCACGGTCTAGCAGACAGGCTGAGGGAGGATTTGGAGCGTAAAGAATGTCACACGGGGGCCTCCAGATTCTGCCGGGCGGGCCTCCACTCACTTGGCAGGCCCTATTCCAAAGGAGTTATTGAGGTCGGGAATACCAAAATCTGGGGCCAGAAAAGGGACTAGCCTCGAGGAAGAAATGGGCGTGCCGGTGGCAGGATGGAGATCATGACCACCGGTGGCGCGCTGAGATGTGCATGCTACTCACTTGATTGTTGCTGAGGTCACGTGTGATTTATGAATTCGTGTAGTTTTCCGACGTACCGTGTGATTCACGTGGTTGATTCACATGTAGGAATTCTGGTGCTCTGGTGCTCATTTCTGGTTTGGAAATAGGAGGAAAAGGGTCTGGGGTGGAAACAGGGGAGTGGGTGAACGTGGGCCTCAGGACATTAGTCAAGCCTCTGGTCGGGCAGAGAGTAGTGTCCCAATCACACACGCGTCACCTCCTCCCTGTCTCCCTCTCAGTATTCGGTTCCTCCTCCCGCCTTCCCTCCCTCTTTCCCCAATGGACCCAGTCTCCTGCAACTACTCATCTGGATGAGCCAGCTACAGAGACCGGCTGTGTCAGAGCCAAGCAAACAAGTGATTAGGGTGCAAGACTGTGGGCGGGGAGAGTACTCCGAGCTACCAGTGGAACTCCGGTGAGAAAGAGAGCGAGAGCCCGGGAACATCCCAGGAGCCCTTCCTCAGGCTCACCCTTCCCCAGCCCCCAGCCTTCTTCTGCCCAGGAGCCAACGCTGTTCACCTGTAGCTCACCTTCTCTAGGCCAGCTACTGGCTTTGGGTCATCGGGTCCCGCCATGGCAGTTTATCGACTGTGTGTAACCACTGGTTCCTACCTGAAGGCTGGCACCCTGGATAACATCTATGCTACTTTGGTGGGCACCTGTGGTGAGAGTCCTAAGCAGAAGCTGGATCGTGTGGGCAGGGACTTCGCCTCTGGATCGGTGAGTACCCAGAAGAGATGGGGGACCTCACAGGGTGGAGGGGAGGATTATTCTTGCTGGATTCCTCATGTTCACTATAACCTTGTCATTATTTCCTTTGTGGACTTTGCTTTTTGAGTGATGATAAACCGTATCAACGGTTCTGAGACAGGGCTGTGGGGGCTGTGGAGAAGGAGCGCTTGGAAGGGGCTTTGGAAATTTTCCTTGGCTTCTTGGCTCTTCCTCCTCCTATTATTATTATTATTACTACTATTATTATTACTACTACTACTATTATTTTCCAGACAGTGTAACCCTGATTGTCCTGAAACTCCCGCTGTAGACCAGGCTGGCCTCGAACTCAGAGAGCTGCCTGCCTCTGCCTCTTGAGTTTAAAGAGGATTAAAGGCACACACCACCGGCGCTTGGCTTGGCTCCTCCCGTTATTGACACTAGGCTCTGACCAAATAGCTTTCTCACTCCAACCCTGGATTTCCTGTTCTCTGGAAAGGGTCTGCTTCCCTTTGTCAGCCCCTGGGATAGTTTGCTAGTGGCTCTACATAAAAGTGCCCTACTGGGCAAGGAGGCTCCGAACAGGCACTAAGTATGTTGCCTACTGCACTAATTATGGTACCTGCTTCTATATGGATGAAGACGGGCTCTTTTCTAATGCACCCAAAGGAACCACATGGATCAGCAACTGCTTAGGCTTAGAAACCAGAATAAGTGGAGGTGATGAGGCATCTTTCCAAATGCAAAGATGCCTCAGCAAGTTCCTTACCTCTCATTGGCTTGCTTGCTGCCTCTGTCACTCCAGGTTCAGAAGTACAAAGTACGCTGTGCAGCAGAGCTGGGTGAGATCTTGCTGTTGCGTTTACACAAGGAGCGCTTTGCTTTCTTCTGCAAGGATCCCTGGTACTGCAGCCGTATCACTGTCACCGCCCCAGATGGCGCTGTTGTTCACTTTCCCAGCTATCAATGGATTGAGGGTTACTGCACCGTGGAGCTGCGGCCAGGAACAGGTAGGCAAAGGACAAGGACTGCACGGTATGGTAGTGGCTTCTTTTGGGATTAGGAATGGGGTCTCGAAGAACTCATGGTATAGGGGTTTGAGATGCTAGGGTCTCAAGTAGATAACTTTTGATAAAGAGCATTGATAAAGCTCTGACATGTAAGGGCTGAGTAGAACTGGTTTCTCTGGAGGCACACACAGAGAGGCACACACAGATACACCAGATGCAGACAGATACTCTCACATCAGGCAGCTGACATCCAATGGCATCCCGCTGTATTTCTCCAGAATATATTCTTCTAGAGCTCAGAAAGTAATTAATTTACAAGCTAGATTTCAACAGCTGGGAAAGCCGTGGCTATTTAAAGAATTCGCTGCAAAGACTCTTTCCCCTACCTCCTTCTAGCTTTTCTGGTGGGGATCAAGTGTCTGAGAAGTGAGTTAAGCTCTCTTGTTGAATTTTGGATTTCAAGAATTGTCTGTTCCACAGAGGCAATGCTAAGGTTGCTCCGAGCACCCTCCCCTGTGTGTGTGTGGTTAAAGTGAGGCAAGTGAAAATTATTCCACAGCCTACAATGCGCTTTTCATAGACTTTACTATCAATCCCCACTCACCATCAGAGACCCTGACGGCTTTATTAAAATGTATTTATTCAGCAGTTATCAAGTGTATTCTGAGCATGATGCCAGGCACTATAAGGACAAATAACAACTGTGAGATGATTTCTATCCTCAAGGAGCATGCTGTCTAGAAAGGAGACAAATCTGAACAGTTAGGAAGATGGCAATGGCTTCAAACCCATGATGAGTGAACAAAGTGCATGTGGATGTCCCTCAGAGCAATGCACATAGAGATAGCATAGATTGCTCTCAGGACTTAGAGGTCCAGACAACATTGTCAACAGGAAGTACTGTTTGAAAAGAGATTTATATGAAGAGTGGTTTTCATTCCCCACAGCAAGGACCATCTGTCAGGATTCTCTTCCCCTCCTTTTGGATCACAGGAAACGGGAACTCCAGGCCCGCCAAGAATGCTATCGGTGAGCTCGGCCTAAATTGACTTTCGTCCCATCTTTATTCTGACTTCAGAATTTTTCCTTACTCAGATTGTTCCTAACTTCAACTTCCATTAAAACTGTGGGAACTCAATTCCACTCTAACAGTGATCCCGAGTCTGGATCCAGAATATCGATACAAACAGCTATCTTGGGCTGAGAATGTAGCTGTGGCTCAGGAGTAGTGTTTGCCTAGCATTTTCTAGCCCCAAGTTTGATCCCTCACATACTTGTATAAAACTCTGCCAGGTGATGGTGATGGTGGTGCACACCTTTAATCCCAGCACTCAGGAAGCAGAGGCAGTGGATCTCTGTGAGTTCAAAGCCTCCCTGGTTTACAGAGAGAGTTCCAGGATAGACAAAGCACAGAGAGACCCCATCTTAAACAAACAAACACCCCTCCAAACAACAACAAAGCAAACACCAAATCCAACACTTATCCAAGACCATCAATTAACTATTCTCTATTCTCATCCTCTGATTGCCCTTTATGTAAGCCAGATTCCCCATATTGGAAACAGTACTAATATTTATCCATCTCACCAGGTGGTGGTGGTACACATCTTTGATCCCAGAGGCCAAGGCAGGCAGATCTCTGAGTTCAAGGCCAGCCTGGTCAATATCATATATCTGAACAGCCAGAGCTATCTATCTATCTATTTTGAGATTGGGGCTGGGAATGTCTTACCATGTATCCCAGGCTGGCCTATCTTAGCCTTCAAATTGTTGAGATTTCAGGTGTGTGTCACTACATTGGATTTATCTTAATTATAATATAAGCCTATCTCTAAATCAGTGTGGGGTTTATGTCATCTTCAAGTGCTACTCTGGGCCTTAGGGAAGTGGTTCAGTAGTACAGCATGTGCTTAGCACACACAGGATCATGAGTTTCACTCCTTATCTGAAGCTCAGTACCTTCCCAGAGAAAATCCAATTCTCTCTCTCTTACCCAGAAAGCGGAAAGCAGCAGTGATCACCTGAAGTTATATTTTTAGAAATTAAGGATTCTATTTATTCCAAGATTAACCTACCTCTTCTGCCTTCTCCCCCGGGGCAGCTGGAAGATCTACGCCCCTGGTTTCCCTCGAATGGTGGATGTCAGCAGCTTTGAGGAGATGGAGTCAGATAAGAAATTTGCCTTAACCAAGACAGTCCCTTGTGCAGACCAGGATGACAAGTGAGAACCAATGCTTGGGAAGGAGGTGGAGGGGAGGGATGGAAATGGCTTGTTGAGATGGGGGCCAGCAGCAGAGTCCACTAGGAGTGCTGTTGTGCTCACACCTCTCAGGAGCAGAGGGGACCAGTGATGCTCCGCGAAGTGTTTATTGGAGAAGATAAGACATTACTTTTGATTCAAGCTGAGAGAATAGTGAAGGGAGAACTAGACGATCTGGGGTAAGAAAAAGAATGATAAAGGACAGGCTACTGACTGGTTCCTCTCCTGTACCCGCCTCTCTTCAGCTCTGGGAACCGCTACCTGCCTGGCTTTCCCATGAAAGTCGACATCCCATCTCTGCTGCACATGGAGCCCAACATCCGATACTCAGCCACGAAGACGGCCTCACTGATCTTCAACGCCCTTCCTGCGTGAGCGCATTGCCTCCCCTGACCTTCTGCTCACTGGTCCTTCTTTCCCATCCATCCTATGGACATCTCACAGGATAGTCCCCAGCCCTTCTCTCTGCTGCCATTTCCTCTCCCACAGATCTTCACACGCCTCTTTTCCATTCTCCTAGTTCCCTTCCTCTTGTCCTCCTGCCTCTCCAGGGCACTTACCCTGGGCAGAGCAGGTCACAGGGATCATATGAAGCAGGATAGAGAGGTTCTGTCCTTAAGTCTTGAGGAGGTGAAGCCAGACCGTCTCAGGTTCAACTCAAAAGCCTATACTTTCTGGATGTTAACTTGAACTTTTTTGTTGTTGGAATTTTTTTTTTTTTTTTTTTAAATTTGAGACAGGGTTTCTCTACATAGCCCTCACTGTCCTGGAATTCAGTATGTAGATCAGGCTGGCCTCTAACTCACAGAGGAGTTCTGGGATTAAAGGCCTGCACCATCATGTCCTGCCTAATGTAACCTTAATTTTTACACAGTCTCTAGACAATTGCCTGAAAAGTAAAATGACCCACTCACTCTGACATCATGTCCAAAATTTTAATTATCATTTTTTAAAATTTACATGTGTGTCTATGTGAGTGCATGCCAGAAGTGTGCAGGTACCCACAGAGGCCAGAAGATGTCAGATCAGTTATAGGTGGTTTCGAGCTGCTCAGTGTGGGTACTGGCATCAGCGTGTGTACCCAGATTCTCTGAGAGAAATTAGTGCTTAGATCACAGAGCCATCTCTCTAGCCCCCAACATAAGTTTTAAGGAAAAGCAAGTGAGATATTGCCAAACAAAACCCTCTCTACAGATGGTCCCTTCGAGGAGATGCTCTTTGGCAGAAGGAATCCATGGGATCGCTAAGGAGGCCTGTGTACAGTTAATGAGTTGTCAGGGCAGTTATCAGTTTAAGTCAATGGCTAGGATTTAAATTTAGTATGATAAGAGGGAGGAGTCCCGTAGTCCCATGGGAACACGAGGAAGACAGGGAGGGGTGGCTGGGTTTAGGATGTGGCTCTTAGAAGAGCAGGATTGAAACAAGCCTGGGAAGGAGGGGATAAGAGAACTGCTGAGTCCAGGTTGGGGACAGTGATGAGGAAGCTCTGGAGTTGCAGTGGAGGCTCAAAGGAGAACAGGAACCGGGTCTTCATTTCCTATACATGTGTGTCTAGAATGAGTCTTTAAAAAAAAAAAAAAAAAAGACAAGCTAGACAGGGTCTAAGTAGGCATGAATGGTGTGTGCAGCAGCCATAGGACAAGGATGTATTACCAAACTCAGGCAGGACCATGGGACATCTGGGAAGGTAGAGAAGCCCCGCCCCTAGTTGAGTCTGAGAAGGGTGTGAAGGTCTAAGCAGGAGTGAGGTCACCATCTTGGGGTTCTGAGTAAGTTCATAGGAAAGGGGGGCTGTTTTTAGGCAGCCTCCGAAGGAATTTAGGGGAGTCACAAGAAGGGTAACCTCAAAGTATCTCGTGAAGGACATTTGTAGCAGGCCCTTGGGAAGGGAACATATCTTTTTGCTTACTTGCCTCTTCAGCTTCTGTCTTCATGTCTGAGATCTTTCACGTTTTTGTCTGTAGCTCGGGCAGGCATTGAGCATGTGATCTTTCTGCCTTAGCCAATGAGTAGCTGGGGACTATATAGGTTTGTGCGGCTAGGCTGAACTCTGCCTGGATGGTTCGGTCTCCTGGGCTGTGCCTGGTAAGCACTCAGCAAATGTTTGTTCAGTAAGTGAGGAAGCACTTAGTGAGCACAGACGCCCTTGACCTTGGGTCTGTAAGGTCATTAATCTACCCTTACCCCCTGTCTTCCTCGGCTGCCCACATTCCCCAGAGCACATCAGCAATCATTGCATAGCTGTCTTAGAGACCCCTTGCCACAGGCCTCCCTGTTCTGAGCTCAACTTCTCTTCCTTTAGTTCAGCCCATTTGGTGAAGCTCTGATGAGGAGATTCACACAGCAGGATACAAAGAGTTCTTTTCCAAAGTAGGATGGGAATCCCAAATGTTCCAAGGCAAAGGTTTCAGGGGAGGCAAGGCAAGGCTTCATACACAAACTGGTGTCTGAGTTGCACTTACAGTATCAGGAGATTGCGTTGCAGCAGGGACCCAACTTGAATGAAGCCCCGGGAGTGGGAAAAGCCAATCTTATTTTGAGATATTTTTTCCCCCTCTGATGTTCATGGGCGAAAAATAAAAACCAGACAGTAGAGACAGCTACAGATTGAAGAAACACATCTCCCAGCTTGTCAACTCCACTTTGACCAGTCTGGAAGTGAAAAAGCACATTATTGATTATGTTTGGAAAAAAGGCCCTGCTGGGTCTTGTCTAGTGTGTAGGGATGGGAGAAAACTCTGCTGAGGGGGAGCATCATGACCTACTCAGGCTTGCCAGTGGGGCTTTGTCTTATAGGCAGAAGGGAGTTATGGAAGGGCCAGAGAGATTTTAGAAGTTTGAAGAAAGCAGGCCAAAGCACCAGTGAGGATGGGGCTATTCTTGCCTACACATGCATTCTTTCCTCTCAGGGATGGCTGTGTTTGAAGCAGGCCCCTGAAGTCTGTAGGGCTTCACTTGAACACTAGACTTCTCCCATGTGGGTGTTAGGCACTTATAATTGGGAAATGGCCCTAGCTTGACTCTCTCTAGGCCGGGGCAGAGGGACTCCTGTGGTTCCCACCCTCAGCTCTCACCTCCTATCTCTCAGATCCTTGGGCATGAAGATTCGTGGTTTGCTGGACCGAAGGGGCTCCTGGAAGAAGCTGGACGACATCCGGAACATCTTCTGGTGCCACAAGACTTTCACTTCAGGTGCGCAGGGCCAGGCAGGGGCTGCCTGTCTTTCAATGTGTTTCATGGTCATGCCAGCTGGGTTCCAATGGGATATGAGTCCAGAAACCTCCTCAGGAGAGAAATTATAGAGAAACTGTACTTAACAAAAGAGACTCACATCATGTAAGAAGTCATGATTTTTGGTCAGGGCCACATGACTCCCTTTCTTACCACCTACCCCCACATGTTATGGGATCTGGGGATCAGAGAGAATTTGATTCTAATGCAACACTGTCACTGGCTCTCCGCGTCTAACTGAAAATGTAGTCTATAGTCATCTTGTACTGTTGCTGGGGGGAAAAACTGAAGCCCTAAGGAGAAGCAAAGGGCTGGGCAGGACCAGAGTTTGGAAAGTAGTTTCCAGACCTATGGGTTCCCTCTCTTGCCATCCCCTCAGAATACGTCACAGAGCACTGGTGTGAGGACAGCTTCTTTGGGTACCAGTACCTGAATGGTGTCAATCCTGTCATGCTCCATTGCCTCTCCAGCTTGCCCAGCAAGCTGCCTGTCACCAATGACATGGTGGCATCTTTGCTGGGACCAGGCACCTGCCTACAAACAGAGCTAGAGGTGGGTGAGTGCCTTGGCAATGGGCTTACCAGAAGCGAGGCAGGTGCCATTATGGACTACAGCTGTATGTGGAGCGCAGAGGTGGAACTGTCCAAGTCTGTGGGCACCATCTACAGGGAAGACTTGTCTCCTTTTCAAGAAGAACAGATACAGAGGAGGGCCAGGTGGGACTTGGTATGGTTTGAGGCCTGTTGAAGGGTCTCAGAGATCCCAAGTCTTGAAGCTAAAGATGGCTGCTTTAGGATAGGCCAGCCACAGACTATCATGTGTAGCAGGAAGGATTACAAAAAAGGAGGATTGGAGTAGACGACAACCTAGTCTCTCTTTGACAGCCAAGCCCTCAGACATTATGCGAAGCTGGGGCCCTAGTTGGTAAACTCATTTTGTATTGATTTTTCTGTTCTCCGATACACTGAGGTCAGATCTCAGGAGGGGATTCCTTCTGAGCTGCAGGAGCAGAGCAGGATGGACAAGGTGTCTGGGGAGGAGCAGAGGAAGTTGGCTTGTCCAAGCCCAGAGGCCCAGTGAGGGATTTCACAATGACAGAATCATCTAGACCTCATTCCGGACATTCTGGGAAGGGTGCGGTACCGAGCGTTTGGCCATTAGTGCAGGCAGCAAGAATTGCTGAATCTCCAGCTAGGGACCTCAGCTCCTCCTTGTTGCAGAGAACAGAGAGAAAAGAGGGACACTGGGTGGGGGGGGGGGGCGGAGGGCTTGTTAAGTCTCTCTGTGCTTTCTGTAGAGGGGGAACATTTTCCTAGCGGACTACTGGATCCTGGCGGAGGCCCCTGTCCATTGCCTAAACGGTCGTCAACAGTATGTAGCAGCTCCGCTTTGCCTGCTGTGGCTCAACCCACAGGGGGTGCTGCTGCCGCTGGCCATCCAGGTGAGCCTGTGGGCGAGACTTTAGGGGGTGGAGCCTCAGGCTAATAGGTTTGAGCCACATCTCTTAACTCTCCCGCACGCAGCTCAGCCAGACACCAGGACCAGAGAGCCCCATCTTTCTGCCCACTGACTGCGAGTTGGACTGGCTGCTGGCCAAGACGTGGGTGCGCAACTCTGAGTTCTTGGTGCACGAGAACAACACACACTTTCTGTGCACGCATTTGCTATGCGAGGCCTTCTCCATGGCTACACTGCGTCAGCTGCCGCTTTGCCATCCAATCTACAAGGTCCGCAGGACGTTGGGTCGACACTAAAGGGGACGGGGCCTGCAGGCCTTCCCTGTCCTTCGGCTCATGTGACTTGGTTCTTCTCGCAGCTCCTGCTTCCCCACACTCGGTACACGCTGCAAGTGAACACCATCGCAAGAGCCACGCTGCTCAACCCAGAAGGCCTCGTGGACAAGGTGCAACGCAACCTCCCAGCCAAGAGCTTATATAAGGCCACGCCCCTAATATGCTTTGCCCCGCCCACTAATTTTGCTCTTGCTCCCAAGACCCTTGTGTAATCCTCTCCTGCCTCTTCCCATAAACTACGCCTCTTTGCAAGTCTTCCGTTTTGCCCTTCCCCTAAGCCTTGACCCAGCTGGCCAATCCCATCAGTGGGCTACACACCCTCAAAAGTAGGTTCGATGAACAAGTCGGCCTTAGCTCACCACTGCTCCCATCCGATCCTGAGATCTCATCTATTCTGCATTGTCATTCTTGTAGTTATCAATACCTCAAGGTCCCCTCCCATGCACATTGTAGGTCCTCAGTCCGCGAAGCCTACATTAGACAGGCCCGTGTATTTGGTTCGTGGTCCATACGCCCCTCCCCGAGCTGAGCCATTCATGTCCCAGCTGGTGTCTGGGCACTGTGGGTGGGGTGTGAGCCAGCTTGAGAAGTCCAGCTGTGTGCTGTGTCCCCAGGTCACTTCCATCGGTAGGCGCGGCCTCATCTACCTCATGAGCACAGGGCTGGCCCACTTCACCTACACGGATTTTTGCCTTCCGGATAGCCTACGGGCTCGCGGCGTCCTGAACATCCCTAACTACCACTACCGGGACGATGGCCTGAAGATCTGGGCGGCTATTGAGAGGTGTGAGGACCCTCAGGTCCTTCCAGCCATCAAGGTCTCCGGGCCCAGGGGGTAGCGTGGGCTCCTGTGTTCATGTCAGTTTGGAGCTCTTGAGGCCTGAGTCTCTAGGTATTCTCAGACTCCACTAGGCATAAGAAACTCTCAAGAATAGGAAATGGCACACAGGTTCCCTGTGCAATAGTAGGTGACTGTTGGCTGCAATGGAGAAAGGGAAGGGGCACCTTGTCCACAGGAGTCAGAAGATCAGGGCTTGTTGAGGCAGGCAGGGAAGGGGACAGAACAAAGCAGACTTCATTGCCTCCCAGGGAGGAGACCCAAAACTTCCTTGGTTGGGGGAGGGGAGATTCAGGGGAGCCTAGGCAGTGGTTCCAGCTGGATCTGGGATCCCACTAATCTTACCTTTCTTCAGGGACTCCTTGTAGTAGACTGGCCCTCTGTTTCTGCCCTTCCTAAATGTCAGTGGGCCTCGATGTCTGGCCTTGGCCTAGGCTCACAGCTTACTCCATGGGCACCAGCATTTTGTTTTTGCAGGTTTGTCTCAGAGATCGTGAGCTACTATTATCCCAATGATGCATCGGTGCAGCAGGACTCTGAGCTGCAGGCCTGGGTGACTGAGATTTTTGCTCAGGCATTCCTCAGCCGGGAGAGTTCAGGTATTCCCTTTTGTCTTCGTCCGCACCACTCACAAGCTATTGCTGATCCAATTCTTATTCTACCTACCTCCCCTCCATTAATCCGTTCTTTTTATTTGTCTTGTTTGGTTTTTAGTGTTTTGAGACAGGGATTCTCTGCGTAAGAGCCCTGGCTGTCCTGGGACTCTTTCTGTAGACCAAGCTGGCCTTGTACTCAGAGATTCACCTGCCTCTGCCTCCTGAGTGTTAGGATTAAAGAAAGGCATGTGCCACCACCACCCAGCCATTATTTTTGCTGAAATCCATACGATTAAATTGCAGTTAAAATGGTGCTGGGGATTGAAGCCAGGACCTCACTCAGCCATAGTGCTTCCCTGTCTTCTGGCATGGCTCCTCTCGGCTTCTGTTTCCTAAATGCATTGCCAAGCAGAAGTCCCACACCCCATTCCATCCTTGGTAGTCCCTCAGTCTCAGGGAAGATGAGACCTCTTGATCTGGGTAGCCTAACTCTTGGCCGTCTGGCTTTGTGACTCAGTCGTCCTAATGGAAGGATCATTTCCTCTGTTGCTCTCTTCCATGGTCGATTTCTGGGCTCAGAAATCCAGCATCACCTTTTCCAAAGCTCGCTCGCTCTCTCTCCCTCATTTTTAGACAAGATCTCAAGCAATAGTTCTTACTGGTCTGGGACCAGGCTTGCCTCAACCTCCCGAGTGCTGGGATTAAAAGCATATGCCAACATGACCGGCTGGGTTTATTATTATTATTATTTTTAACTACATTTTATTTGTTTGTTTTGTGTGTATAGGAGGCACAACAATGCACGTGTAGATAACCTACGGCAGCATTCTCCTTATATTGCTTGGGTCCCAGGGGTTAAATTCAGGTCACCGATCCCTGAAGCCAGCCCTTCTTACCCACTGAGCCTTCTGTCTGTGTTGTATTAAAGTGGCTGGCTGGAATGTCCATTCACCAATTTCCTTTACTTTGGCCAGAGTCTTCTCATCAGAAATGTGGCTTTCAGCCCACTGATTACTTCTGTTCCATCTGGAGAGACCCAAGTAAGAGGGTAGTTTCAAGCCACCCCCAAATAGAACATCTATCACAGTCCTATCCAAAAGGGACTCTCTCTTTTTTTTTTTTTTTTTTTTATCTTTTAGACAAAAAAATTTCAAACATATAGGACAGTAGAGTGTACTTTAGTGAATACCCCTTTACCAGATTCTACAATATTTTGCCACATTTGATTAATCTGTTGCTTTTATTTATGGAGTTTGTTTGATTTAGATGGGCTCTTGCTACATGGCCCTAATTGGCCTGGATACTCCATATGCAGACTAGGCTAGTCCAGGCTCCTAATTTACAGATCTGCTTGCCTCTGTGCCCCACGGAGTACTGGAATGAAAGGCATGTGCACCACACCTTACCCTCAGCCCCATTTTAATACATTTTTTTTAATTCTGGGACTCAAACTCAGGGGTTCCTACATGTTAGTGTTGTTCCACTGAGCTATATACACTTAGCCCTATGCTTAACGAGATTGTCAGAATTTATCAATGTCATCCTTACGTTTAGTCCACACCCACATTTCCCCATTTTTGCTTTGTTTTCCTCCACTGATCCAACTGAGATGGAGCCAATTAAGGTTTATTTAACTTAAAGCAGAATTTGGTGGAGTTTTTTTGTTTGTTTGTGGGTTTTTTTTTTGGGCAAGATCTCACTATACTTCATACTGGCCTGGAACTCTATCTGCAGACCAGGCTGGCCTCAAAATCTCAGAGATCTGCCTGCCTTGTTAGGACTAAAGGCATGCACCCCCATGCCTGGCTCCCTGCTTTTTATGGTTACACAACATAGAGGTCTGGAAAAGCCCAGGCTTATGCTGGACAATGTGTCACCCTTGAATTTACCAACTGTTCTCTTGTATATGACTCATCTCGTTCCTGTCTTGCATGGTTTTTGTAAATGGGAAGAAATGTACACATGTCGCACATTTTTGGCAAGAATATTTCTCAGATGATGCTGTGCTTTGCATCATGTTGAGAGGCACCTGATGTCAGCTTGTCTCAACATTAATAAGGCCAGGAGTGATTTCTAGGTTAAAGTGATGACAGCCAGATCTCTCTGGGATATTCAAAGGGTGCCCTTTCCCTGCGTTTTGCAAACTCACTGTTAATCAGGATTCTGGCTTCTTCATTCCCTAGGACTATTTGTTTCCTGTTTAAGATTGAAATGGAGATTTAGTTACTGTTGGTCAGTTCCTCTCTGTATCAAACGTGTCTGTACACTACAGCAATCTTTAGATTCACAGCAGATCTTCCAAACAGTACAAACTCTGGATTTTAATTCAAAGGCTAAGTATAGTTGTTAAACTTCCAGGGACCTTGGCTTCCATATTCCAGGGTGGTAGGAATAAACACTATGGACTACAGAAAAGCACCTGTGGTTTGACTACTTCCAGACTTGGACGATGGACTTTGATGGACAGTTCAGAGATCCCCTATCCACTCCGGGCTAATGACTGATCCTTAGTTCTAGTCTTCCCTCGGCTCAGCCTGGCTCTTTGATGCATTCTTCTGTCTCCCTGGACCCAGCTGGATGGTTAATCTCTTACTGTCTCCATGTTTTCCCATCATCAGGACCCTACTTCCTGATCAGCGATTCTGCTTTTCCATTGGTCTCCCCTCCCCAGTTTCTTTCAGTTCACTCATTAAGCCTATGGGATCAAGCCCCTGGCAGTTCCCAGAAAGGTTAACGAGACACCCCCTTCTCCCCCCCCCCTCACCCCTACCCTACCACAGCCTTAGCTTCCATCAGGTCCCCTCCCAGTCCCCTCACCCACCTTGTCCCTTACCTTGCCACTCCTGTTTCTTACTATCTCATCAACTCAATTTACTCAACCTATAATTACAAGGTTCTTAATATTGATTAAGTTTCATTCTAGACGCTGTGGTTTAGCAGTGAACACGTAGACAAAACATATCCTTTTCTTTTCTTTTCTTTTCTTTTTTTTTTGGTTTTGGTTTTTAAAGACAGGGTTTTGTGTTTGTGTGTGTGTGTAGCCTTGGCTGTCTTGGAACTCACTCGGTAGCCCAGTCTGCCCATGAACTCACAGAAATCCTCCTGCCTCTGCCTCCTGAGTGTTGGGATTAAAGGTGTGTCCCCCCAACTCAGAAAAATTTCTGTTCTTAACGGAGTTTACCTTTTGTTGGGGGGAGATAGAGATGGTCAACAAATGTATAAGATGGGAAAGGAACCAGAATCTCACGAGAAAGAAGATTTCATGTAGATAGCCAAAGCAGAAGTGAGGGACTGAAGCCCCAGTGGGAATCTCAAGGGGTGAGGATACCAGTTGTGTGGGATACTCAGGCAGTGGTATGGTAAGTGCAAAGGCCCTGGGGTCTGGATATACCAGTGTGTTTGAGAATTATTACAAAGGCTATGCAGCTGGACCAGGGTAAGTAAAGGGGAAGAACAAAGGAGCAGGTGAGTTAGCAATGAGAACCCTTCAGAAGGTTTTGATGAAAAGTGACATCATCGGATTTATGGTGTGTGTGTGTGTGTGTGTGTGTGTGTGTGTGTGTTGGGAATCTAATTCAGGGCCTTTTATAAGTTAGACATTCCTCCAGCTCCTGATTTAGCTGCACTAAGGGAAAGTGGAGTGACAGGAGAAAGGGTGGTCACTGGAAAACATGGTGCTCAGGAAAGATGGGCTCTGGAAGTCTTTGCTGATGTGTATAATGTGAGATAAGAGGGGGCGTGAGCACACAGACTTTGGATCTGAGCAACTGGAGAAAGAATACAGTTGTCATGCCAGACATGGGGATCTAGTCTTTGATTCCAGCACTTGGGAGGTAGGTGAATTTCCATGAGTTTGAGGCCAGCTTGG
The DNA here is from genome assembly GCA_033318265.1 of Phyllotis vaccarum. Classification (NCBI taxonomy): domain Eukaryota; kingdom Metazoa; phylum Chordata; class Mammalia; order Rodentia; family Cricetidae; genus Phyllotis; species Phyllotis vaccarum. The sequence goes on along the minus strand of JARWLC010000003.1, from coordinate 12,751,277 downwards.
TCTACAGAGTGAGTTCAAGACAGCCAGGGCTACACAGGGAATTCCTGTCTGGGAAAACAAAACAAAACAAAAAAGACCCACAGACACAGACGCACACACACACTCACAGACACACACACACAGACACATACAGACACACACACATACACACAAACACACACACAGACAAATACATACAGACACATACATACGCACAGACACATGCACACACATACACACTGACACACATACACAGACATACACACAGACACACATACATACACAGACACACACACACATACACACAGACACACACACACAGACACACACACACAGACACACACACACACACACACACAATGTTAGTACCAAAAATCCATGCTCTTCCCTTATAATGCTTGTTCTCTCCTTAAAATCCACACTGGGGTTTGGCTATCACGGGTTCAACTTTGCTATCTTGCCTTATTAAGCTTGTGTGGGATTTCATTCATCATGTGAGCAAAGCCACGAACCATGAGGTCTGGGTGGGGCAGATGGAGAGATGAAGGACTGAGTTCAGCCTGACAATGTTCTCTTCTGCCATTCACTCACTTACTATGCATTTTGAGACGTGGTTTTGCATATCTCAAGTTGGCCTTAAGGTCCATAAGTATCCAAGGACAACCTTGAACAGGTCTTCTTGCTTCCACTCTGGAATGCTGAGATTACAGCCATGTGCTGTGCTGGGAACCAAACATTTAAAGAAAAGGCACTCTACCAAAGAAGCCCTGCCCCAGCCTTTTTGCATTATCTCTTTAAATGATGTTTTAAACTTGCTCAATTTTATTTTTGATTTTTACTACATTCATGTATTTATTTTGTTTGTGTGTGTGTGTATGATGCATATGTGTTGGTAAAACATTCACACAGTGGTGCATATGTGAGGTCAGAAGACAATTCACAGGAGCTGGTTCTTTCACCAAGGGTGCCCTGTGGTGCAAGCTCAGGTTGCCAGGCTTGGCGGCGAGATCCCCCCCCTCACCCTGTTCTGCTGGCCTTTTCCATTTTGTATGTTTGTTTTGTTTTTTTAAGATGAGATTTCACACAGCACCTAATCAGCTTTGAAAGGCTAGGTTCAAGCAGTCCTTCCTCAACTTCCCAAAAATCTGGAACTACAGATGCAGACCTCTGCATGTGGCCTCTGTTCTATGCCTCAACCCAGGACGGGTACTCCACGTCCCTGGATGATGCAGCCCCCAGCTCCTATTTCTGTCCTGTGCATGTTCCCTAGGATCCAGATTCTTCCTTTAATCTTCCCTTCTGCCCTCCTCACTGTGCTTTTCAGGAACATCCTCTGTGGTCTTCCGCTAAGCCAGGCAGACGATGCTTTGCTGGTGGTGTCTTTGGTAGATATTAATCGCTAGTATGGGCTAAAGATGGCAGTGTCGGAGAGAAGCAGCTCTCTCAGAAGCCCCGTTTTTCTAGTCTAGGGATCAGATCCTACCCTGATCCCCTTTAAAGACCAGGGTCCTCGGTGGTGGCCATCCCATTGCTAACCTTAGTTTAGGCATAGTTGTAGCCTAGGTCAGCCTTTAATCCTTCACTCTCCCGTAGTGGTGGTGAGCCCCTGCCCTGAGAACCTCCCAGGAATCCAGCGCCTCCCATGCACATCCACACCCTTTTCCTTTCTTCTCCCCGCCCAGGCTTCCCAAGCCGGCTGTGCACTCCAGGAGAGCTAGTGAAGTATCTCACTGCAATCATCTTTAACTGCTCCGCCCAGCACGCTGCAGTCAATAGTGGGCAGGTAAGGCTTGGGAGAGCAGGCCTAGGGTACTGGGCCACCCAAGGTGTTAGGTTCCAAAGGTGTGTTAGGCTTGCCAAAGGACTTGAGGTCACAGTTCTGGTTGAGTGAATGGGTGGGTCAGGTCTAGGGTGGGATTATGATTGCCATTGGAGTTGGTGGCTGGGTGGAGTGATGGTTGGGTGGAGCTGCATCCAGAGTTACAATGGCGACTCTGGGATTTATATTGGGAAGAGAACTTGACCTTGGCAAGAACTGGCTACATAGAGCATCTAGTTGCTCCAAGGCATGCCAGCCCAAGACCTTTGTCTAGGATTGCCTCCTCTCTGGGTTCTCCTCCCTTCAGGGTGACTCATTCTACCCAGCCTTGGAACAATGGGTGGAGAATGACAAGGGGTGAGCTGAGCTATGGCCTACTTTTGGGGCTCTTCAGTCTCCTCACTTTTGAGGTCTGGGATGGTGGAGGTGGGATTAGGAATGATAGGATGCTTTTGCTCATCTAACTGGGGCATGGGGGGTTTCTCCATAGCACGACTTTGGGGCCTGGATGCCCAATGCCCCATCATCTATGAGGCAGCCCCCACCTCAGACAAAGGGGGAAACAACAATGGAGAGTTACCTAGACACTCTCCCGGAAGTGAACACCACCTGTAGCAACCTTCTCCTCTTCTGGTTGGTCAGCCAGGAGCCCAAGGACCAGGTGCGTACATGGAAGTGCATGCAGAGGCTGGGCATTGGCTGGGTTATGACTTCTATGTAATTTACAAGTCATCCATCCATCCATCCATCCATCCATCCATCCATCCATCCATCCAATCATGCGTTCATCCACTAACCACTCATTAACTCACCCAAGCATTAAACATGGGGTTCCTCCCACATGTCAGCGGACTGCTTTAATGCTACGTATATAAAGTTGAATGAGATCCCACCACCACCACCTTGATGCCTTCATGTGACATACAGGTGAATGAAGAGGGACATCAGAGTGTTATTGGAAGTACTCCTAAATTAACCCCCCATTCAAGATCACTTCCTGAGCACTCGTACACCAGACATTGGTGGGAAGCAACACGTATTGTTAGGATACCGAGATGGAAGCAAGGATCGGGCCTTGTGAAGCCTACATGGGAGAACCCAAAACATACGTACAAGCTGAAACCCGTGGGGCTAGGAGTTTGGCAGACAGAGGAGGGCCAGCGTTGGTTTCTAGGCAGAGGGAGGAACACTTGGGAGTGGAAGAGATGATCACGGAGGTTCAGGGAAGTGACATGGCAGGGCAGGGTGAAGGGGAGGTAGGACTTTGCAGGATATTTATTCAGAGGACAATGAGGCCACTCACGGCTTTTAAACTAGAAGTGACAAGTGACTTAATTTGTTTCAGCAAGGGTGTTCCTCTGGCTGTGTCGGTGGCTGAGATGGACAGGTTTGGGAGAGAGGAGATGAGGCAGCTAAGGAGTTTAGGCTATGGTGAGCAGCACTTGAATCATCAGTTACCATCACGGCCATTCACACGTTGCCTTATCCTATTACGCCTCTCTGCTTTCTTGGTCAAACCAGGGCCACACATCACCTGTAAACCCTCTCGTTTCTCATGGTTGGCTTTGTTTGGTGCTAGAAACATGGCAGATTTATAAAAAAACAAAACAAAACAACCCCCCCTAAAACTCTAGCAACTTTTCCTTCCTTCCTTCCTTCCTTCCTTCCTTCCTTCCTTCCTTCCTTCCTTCCTTCCTTCCTTCCCTCCCTCCCTCCCTCCCTCCCTCCCTCCTTCCTTCCTTTTTTTCTTTCTCTTATTCTTGTTTTTTGAGACAGAGTCTCTCTATGTAGTCCTGGCTGCCCTGGAGCTCACTATGTAGACCAGGCTGGCCTCTTACAGAGATCCTCCTGTGTCCCAAGTGCTGGGATTAAAGCTGTGTGCCAAGACTCCTGTCTCTTTAATTTTTTTTTTTTCTGAGGTGCAGGAGAGATACTTCCGTAGTTAGAACCTTTTTTTGCTCTTCCAGAGGACTCAGGTTTAGTTCCCAGTACCCACATGGAAGCTCACAACTGTAACTCCAGTTTCAGGGGATCTGGCATCTTTTCTGGCCTCTATGATCACCAAACATTCTTGTACACACACACATATATATGTAGGCAAAACACTCACGTATATAAAATAAATGCAAATTAATTTTAAAGAGGAATATTTTTGAGACAAGTTTCTCAGGCTGGCTTTGAAGTCCTAGGTTCAAGCCTTTCTCCTGTTTCAGCTTCTAGAAAGACTAGACCCATAGGAACGTGCCATAGTACCTGGTTCAGTATGTGTGCCTGTCTGCACGTGCACCAGTTGTGGCTAGAACTCAGGGACTTAGGCATTCTAAGCAAGAGCTGTAACATTGAAGTACATCCCCAACCCTTCCTAACAAGTTTTTAAAAATTGCACTTACGAATTTATTTATTGGGGAGTGGGGTGCACATACCTGTCACAGGTGTCCACAAGGTCAGAACACAACTTTGGAAGTCTCTGCTCTCCTTCTACCCCAATGGTCCTGGAGATCAAACTCAAATCACCCTTCCTGGTATCAAGTCCATTTCTCTTCTGAGGACCACAGAAACTTATCCTTAGACCCCACTCTCTGCCTTTCCCAAGAAATGAATAAAGAAGAGAATGATCATTCATTGGTCCCTCCTCATAAGTCATAAAAACTTACAACATCAATAATAGTAGTTGTAGATTAGTGAAGATTCAATCTGTGTCTCAATCATAGATATAAAGTATAGTGTTTTAAAATATAAAAGGTCCCCAGCACTGGGGAGGCAGAGGCAGATGGATCTCGTGAGTTTGAAGTCAGCCTCATGTACAGAGTGAGTTCTAGGACAGCCAGGACTACACAGAGAAACCCTGTTTCAAAATAAATGAATAAATACATAAATAAAACAGGTAGGTAGCAATATTTAAGATGCTTAGTACAGTGCTGGCCAACATCTGTAGGGAGAAAATTGAGGTTCAGAAATTAAGCAGTTTGCTTGGCTCACAAAACAAGGATGTGATGGCTTTGAATTTAGTCAGGTCACACTGTTCTGCTTTCTGTGATTATACTATACTTTTTAGAAATTAGGTATCAGTCTGATAAATAAAACATAAAGTGTATTATTATTTTTTTGAGTCAAGTCTCCATGTAGTTCTGGCTGCCCTGGCACTCACTTTGTAGACCAGGCTAGCCTTGAGCTCATAGGGAGCCTCCTGCCTCTGCCTCCTCAGTGCCTCCCCATGCTGTACTTTTTCAAGTATATTTTTAAAATGTGCTTTATTTAGTAATGTGTATATGGGTGTAAATACATATAGATGTGGAAGTGCCCACACAATTCAGAAGGTGCCAGGTCCTCTGGATTAGAGTAAGAAGCGATTGTAAGCTGCCAAATGTGGGCAATGGGAACCATACTCAGGTTCTTTGCAACAGCAGTTTATAATCTTAACTAATGATCCCACTTCTGTTTTATTTTGTTTTGCTTTTCCCCCAAGCCAATAATAAGTCAGGTGTGGTGGTTTGTACCTGTAATTCCAGAGTCTAAATCAGGAGGATTGTTGCAAGTGTGAAGCCAGCCTGAGCTACATAGTGACTTTCAGGCCAACCTGAGCTACAGGATGAACTAGACTAGTACTATAAAGAAATTAGAAACAATTCTTAAGGCTTTGGTTACCAGCCCAGCTTTCAACAGCTGCACTCTCTCTTCTAATCAAGAAAAAAAGTCAAGAACATAAACCAACATTGGGTATAGGAAAGGGAAATAAAATTGTGAGACTATAGTGCTTACAGTTTCATGGACATAAAATTGTAAATCTGGATGAAAGAAATGATTTTCTAAGAAAACATAAAACTGACATTTTAGAGGAGATGCAAACCTTACATAAAGGGTAGGTGTGGCGGCACAGGCTGGTAATCGCCTGAGAGTCACCCACTCAGGTCTAGGATCAAAGGCAAGCGATATGCAACTATGCCCAGTTCCCTAGTCTTTCAAACTTCTGTAAAACACAGGAAAATGTTGAATCTTGTTCCATCCTGAGAGCTTGATTCTCCAACCAGCAGGAGCTGTGTGCCCTTACGGGCGGGGATCTCTTTAGAAGCTCCAGTCCCTGATGACCTATCTAATTTGGCCAACACTAAAGCCTCAATTTCCTTATCTATAAAGTTGGACTGATAAAAGAACCGGTCTTAAGGGTGGTTGTATGGTTTGAGGGCTCACATAAAATACTTACATGCCAGCTGTAATTAAGAAAATGAAATTATAAACTCCTCTACTTAACTCCAACGATCTTAAAAATACCTCAGCCAATAAAGGCAAGGGCTGTGCAGTAAACAATAATGTGCCATGGTAAGGTCTAGTTTATTCTAACCATGAAAGGTTGATTTGCCTTATGACATTTAGTGATATCATTTAATCCATCAATACTGAAGCATAGTGTATAATTAGTCCAATATAGGTGGAAAAATCCCTTGATCAGTGCAGATAGCCATTACTAATAAAAGCTGTTTTGAATGAATCCCCCATGAAGGAATTTTGATTAAAGCATTTTTGTTTGTGTATTTTGTTTTTCAAGGCAAAATTTTCTCTGTGTAACAGCCCTGGACGTCCTGGAAACTCTCTATAGACCAGGCTGGTTTTAAATTTACAGAGATCCACCAGCCTCTGCCTCCCAAGTGCTGGAATTAAAGTCTTGTGCCAGGCCCTAAAGCTTATCTAAAAAATCCCAACAAAACCCACTATATTTATGATGAAATAATAGATGTCGTCTTAAAATCAGGAAGAAGAACTGGGTGGTGGTGGTGCATGCCTTTAATGCCAGCACTTGAGAAGCAGGTAGATCTCTGAGTTCTAGGCCAGCCTAGCCTCTAGAGTGAATTCCAGGATAGCTAGGCTACACACAGAAACTCTGTCTTAGTGGGAAAAAAAAGAAAAAAAAATAAGAAAATAATGCCCACTATTGCCACTTCTATTTAGCAGCAGTCTGAAAGCCTTCACCAATGCCATCAAATGGATACAAAAATGTTATGGCATCAGTAGCACTGGTGTTGTATGAAGCTTAGGAAATTGGACTCAGGCATCTTGACGGTGACCTGTGTGGTATGACCGTGAGATCGTGGAAGGCCAGTTCTGTCTATACACAGGATGACATCGACTGGAGTTCTCTGTGAGGTCCCTTGATTGTGACAGACACGCTACAAATTGTAACGATGTTGTGCTGACAGTGATTATATATTTGGCAAAGGTTCCGATTGTAAAGACCTGGGAACCAGGATGCTGGTTGTCTTCAGGGGTTGCAGTTAGTCAACCTATGTGGTGACAGATATATTCTTGGATCTGTTTTCTGGCATATGTTTGCTAACCTCTGTTGAATGGTGAATAAGCCTGTGCTCCTCGAGTTTAAAGAGTGGATCAGGCACTGGACGTGGAGAGGGGCTGGACTTAAAACTTATCTTTGCTCTTTCTTTGAGATCCAGGAATGGACTTTCAGAATGACATGAAGAGTGTGTCCAGCAGGGGGAGCACTCCAGTGAGGTTGGCTAGGGCCCAAGCCATGGCCTATGCTCTGCATTTCGAAGGCTTCTGGGGTTGGGGATGGGGTGCCTTCGTTACTTTTCTATTGCTGTGACAAAACGCCAGGACCAATGCAAGTTATAAAAAGAAACATTTAATTGAGGGCTTAAAGTTTCAGAGGGTGAGTCTGTGATCATCATGGCAGGGAGCCTGGCAGCGGGCAGGCAGGCGTGGTGCTGGAGCAGTAGCTGAGAGCTTACATCTGATCCACAAGTTCAAGATGTTGTAGTTTTTTGGGTTTTGCTTGTTTGTTTGTGACAGGGTCTCACTAGGTAGCTCTGGCTGCCCTGAATTCACTATGTAGACTGGGCTGGCCTTAAACTCACAGAGATCTGTCTGGCATTAAAGGCATGTAAATAACACCACATATGGCAATTCAAGGTGTTTTAAGACTAGGAATGTCTTGGGATTTTGAAAATTCAAAACCCACCCCAGTAACACACCTCCTCCAATAAGGCCACATCTCCAAATCCTTCCCAAATAGTTCCACCAACTGCGAACCAAACATTCAAATATATGAGCCTTTGGGGGCTATTCTCATTCAAAATACCACAGGAGGGGGCAGTTCTGAATCATGGTGTAGTGAGTGGTGGGTGGGTTGTGACTTGTAGGGCTCATGTTCTCCGTGATGGTAGCTGATTTGTGTCTTTTGAGAGCACCTTGACTGATTTGTTGATATGTGTGCCTTCATTACTGTCTATCTCATCTTGAACATCTTCCTCACATCTCAACCTATTTTCTCCCAGAGGCCTTTGGGCACCTACCCAGATGAACACTTCACAGAGGAGGCCCCACGGCAAAGCATTGCAGCCTTCCAGAACTGCCTGGCACAGATCTCAAGGGACATCAGAGAACGCAACCAGAGCCTGGCACTACCCTATGCCTACTTGGACCCTCCCCTCATTGAGAACAGTGTCTCTATCTAAGCCCTACTTCACAGCATCCCAGAAGAAAGGAAGTCCTAACTAAGGGGAAGGCTGACCTCTAGGGCCTTCCAGTCCCTAATGTCCTCTCTATTCTCACCTTGAACCTTCTTCTCTGCCTCTGGGACCAAGATGGCCCTAACGTTATATAAATGGGCCTGAGCTGTGAGGAACTGGTACAGCAGTGTTAGGTGACAGCCGCTGGCTAAAGACAAATGCACAACATCCCCTTGAGAAGGAACCTTTCCCTTGCCTTCTAATGCAGGAAACTTCCATCCATGTTGGGATGCCCAGCTTGTGTTTCTGAGCTCCCCATCCACACCCCCCTCAAACCCACAGTCTCTCACTTATGAACTCTTTATTTTCCCTTATCTCAAGCTCAGGACCCCTAGATCCAGATTCCCTTTCTGAAAGAACCCTGAAACTAGAATGGGAGGGGTGTGTCTGGATCTGCTATGCACTCCCCTTTGCCCCTAGTACTTTTAAGGGGAGGGGAAGAATCAGCCCATGCACCTGGATATCTAGTTGAGTTTCTGAGAAGAGGAACTCTAGCCTGGCTGTGTAGGTTGCTCTCTCTCCAGCTTTCCCTCTGTCCCCTTGGGTCCTATTGTTCATCTCTGTCTTTGAGCTCAGTGCCTCAATAAAAGATAACATTTGGTTCCCATTTTCTTTTGTTTTGATGATGATGATGTAAGGTGGAGGGAGGTGGGGGTGTAGAGGTGCTGGGGTAAAGAGGAAGGACGCATCTGCGGGCCATCTTTTCTGGGGCACCTTCCTAGCTCGCTCTTCTGGCTAGCTAGGCTGTATTCCTACCTTTACCTCCTAGAGTGAGTCATGAGGAGGCGAAGGAATAGCTGGACCCAGAGGATTGGCGGGAAGGAACCAGACATTTTGCAAAGTTCCAGAATCCAGGTTCTGGGTGTGGTGGTATTGAAATCCAGGTCTGCTCCTGGACGTGTGGAAAAATCATCCCTGGCCCTCTTGTGCATGGGTGGAATTACACTTACAACTTTGGGCTGAGTTACATGCAGAAGTGGTGTTTTCATCTCCAGGCTTCATGCATTCCCTGCTTCTGCACCGTGGAAGCAATGATGTCCACCCTTATGTCTGAGGGACTCCGACAGAGGTTCTGCTGAGTGAGCTGGATATCAGTGGAGCTGTTGACATTTGTGGGATTGCTTGCTATTGTGGCATAACTTAGCCTTCCTTGACTGAGCTGGATGAATCTGGACAGTATGGTTTTTTCCTTTCCAGTCACATAGTCCTTAAAAATAAAGATATGTCAGGCAGTGGCAGCACACACCTTTAATCCCAGCACTTGGGAAACAGAGGCCAGTGGTTCTTTGTGGGTTCTAGGCTGGCATGTTCTACAGAAAAATCCATCACAGAAAATACTACACCGAGAAACCCTGTCTTGAAAAACAGAACCAAACAAATAAACAAATAAAAATATAAAGATTGGTGACCCCGAAACAGCTAGCTATTCATTCTCTCCCAGCTGCTGCACATCCTCTGTTTCTTGTTGTGTCAGACTCAGACCTAGCCTACCTTCCCATCTGTATCCCTCACCCCCTCAACAGAGCCTTGCCATGCAGCCCATGCTGGCCTCAAACCGTCAATCATCATGCATCTGCTTCCCAAGTTCTGGTGTGTGGTCCCCTTGTTCCTAGGGCCTTAGGTGGATCTGAGCCTCTGTAAATTGGGGTCACAGGTATGCACCATCCATCACACCTGACTCTCCTTGACCACCTGAGTCAGAGTCTGTGCCTGACCAAACCCTAGTCATGGTTTCTCTCTGACTGGGAGTGCAATGTGACATCCATCTTTGAATAATAGTGTGAGAAAGGGCTGTTTCTCTATTCCTATGGTGCTGGTGACAGTGAAATCAGCATAATTGGTGACAGCTCTATCTCTTCTACCAGTGCATCCTATGACCAAGGGCTTCATAGACTGTACAAGGTCTCTTGGCCCCACCCCAGAACAATATCAACTTCAGTCACTGAAGATCTTTCAGGAAAAGGCCCCCACCTGCCTCCTTTCCCCATTCTCTAGTTCCAGAATTATCTATTACAACAAACCCCTTGTTCCACTGTGTGTGTGTGTGTGATTGACACACATGAACTGTGCCAGGATTGTCTCTTCCTGATTCTGGAAGAGTGGAATCCTCATGCCACTTGTATGTAGAGGTGTTTGGGGACAGTCTGACTGAAGAATCCAGTGGTTTAGCTAAAACCCCCAGGTTTCCGTTTGTTTTAGCACCAAGAACTTTTAGGGGTGCCCTCCTGTGGCCAGCTGGGCTATTATGGGACAACAATGAAGACCACGTTAACCAGGGCCTTGATCAGGCCACTGCACAGGTAGCTGTCTCCCCAAAGAGCACTCCTTGTGAAGTTTCTATTAGAAGGCATACTTACCCTGAAACATGCTCTGGAGCAGGAGAGGGAGGGACTTGGGTGGATCACTGGAATCTGGTTTCTCAGAAAGCCAGCTTTGGAAGAGATTTATTGGGAAGACACACCTAATGGCGCAGAGGACTTCGGCCCTGACTCTGGGCATGTCCAAATGTGAGAGGCAGGGAAGATGCTTAGCTCTTGTTTAGTAGCTCTATCTGTCTGATGGGATTTTTCTGGCATGCAGACTGAACTCTATGCTTTCCCATTAGTCAAGAAGGCTAATTACCATAGCAAGACACATGCCAGTCCCTTCCCTACTAGCCACGAACAAGTTTCCCCACCCCAGAGGTCCAAATCTATCAGAGAAATGAGCATCAGAAGAAGTCCTGGAAAGTCCCTTCCTGAATTGCCTCTTCAGGCTTGACTCATGACTGCTTTGCTCTAGGGACTTCAGGGAAGCAGCTGTGAATTCCCCAGGCTGACTCCTGATTTCAGGTGATGGAGAGACAGACAAAAACCACATGGACAGAGGAGTCCTTTCAGATGTTGGCAAATGCTGTCAGAGACACAGACAGATGGCATGCACTGGTGTGACTGGAGGGGAGGCATCAGGTGTGGTGGTCATTGAAGGTCTCCCAAGGAGGTGACTTTGGAGATGAGACCTAGATGGTAAGGACAAAACACTGTTCAAACAGTTTGGGGGAGGTGTCACAAATCAATGGCGCATCTTCCAGGGACAGAAAGGAAGTCAGAATGGCCAGAACAAGACGTTGGATCATTCATGTTCACCATCTATGCTTAGCCTTCGAGTTTAATTAGAAGGATGACATGCTTAAAGAGACAAGTTAGATTTCATTTTGTTCTGTGTTCCAGAGGAGTGGGGCCCCATGGTTTGTTACCAGCCTTTCAGGCTTGGGGTGGGGCAAGGTATATGTGGGGGTGCCCCAATAGTGAGGACCTAGCTCCTAGTGTAGGTGGGTGTCAGGAGCCTCCCCTACAAATGTGCATCTATTCCAGGGCCTCTCATGTTTGCTGGTCCCACCCCTGGTCCAGGAGAACCAGTTTTTCAGTGAGCACCTACCCAGAGTTATGCATCCAAGTTTGGGTCACAACTGGGGAGTGTCCATCCATATCCATATGCCTAATCCCATTCAAGTCCCCAGTTCCAGTCCTGGCCCTACTCACGTCCTCACTACACCTATCTTTATCTTTTTCCTCCTGAGGAATACAACCCTCACCCAGGGCTTGAAGCCGGATTAAACTCAGAGTGATCACCCCAGCTTTTGGAGGACATGGGTTGTTAGAGGATATGTATATATATGTATGTATATTTATATAATATATTATATAATGAAGAGACTTATTGCTACTGAGTCATTATTGGGAAGACAGCTTTTCAGGGGTGGAAATAGTTCTCTTTATGCATGGTCCCTCATCCTCTTCTATGCCTCAATCATATCCCGTCTATCTCCCAAGCCCTCTCCTATCCAGTCTTCTAGGATGCCTATGAGCCCCTATCTCCTCACTCCCACACATCCATCTTACTTATGATTGGATTAGAAGGTTACAGCTGGGCTTCTTACCCTCAATGCCCTGGGATCTGACATCCCCAAGGGATCTTGGGATGATGTTTTTCTAAATCCCTGAGTCTCAATTTACCCCCTCCAGCACCTTCATTAGCAGCCCCCTGGAGGCATAGTCTCCAGGGTAGAGGAGTGGCTGGAAAGCAGTAGGCTAGGAAAGTTTGCATGGATTGCTCTTGAGATGCAAATTTGCATATTCAGGTTCTCAGCATCCGCAGAATCATGAGGGTGGCCAAGCAGGGCCCAGGAGGGCGGGCCTGACCGGCCTGACAGCTCCAGTCCTGAGCTTAGGATGGCATTGTGCCTAGGGGCACGAGACAGCCTACCAGTCACCCAGAGATTGGGCCATGACCTTCATCGTCAGCATTCGATCATCTTCACCCTTCTCCTTAACCCCTTCCTGGCCTCCACCACTCTTCCTGCATTTAGTTTAATCTAGCTCTTCCTCTCTGAATCTTCACCTGCTCCCACCCTTGACCATCAATCCACCCAATCATTATGTCTCACGGCTGGAAAGACGGCTCAGTGGTTAGAACATGGGCTGTTTTCCCAGACCACCTGAATTCAATTCCCAGCACCCATATCAGATGTCTTATACCTCTCTGTTCTGATGCATCCGACACCTCTAGGCTCCACAGGTTCCCCCTGATGGCTAAAAATAAAATAATCTTTTGTCTTCTTTTGATTCAAGACAGGGTTTATCTCTGTAACAGCCCTGGCTGTCCTGGAACTCAATTTATATACCAGGCTGGCCTCCAGCTCTCAAAGATAAGCCTGCTTCTGCCCCTGAGTGCTGAGATCAAAGGTGTTTGCCACCATGCCCAGCTTAAAAAAACAAAACAAAACAAAACAAAACAAAAAAACAAAAAACAAAATAAATCTAAGTAAGTAAGTAAATAAATAACTAAAAAGATATAGCCAGCCCGTGGTGGTGCGCATCTTTAGCCTCAGCACTCAGGAGGCAGAGGCAGGAGTTATTTGTGAGTTTCAGACCAGCCTGGTCTACAGAGTGAGTTCCAGGACAACCAGGGCTTCACAGGGAGACCCTGTCTGGAAAAACAAGCAAATACGAAGACTCATGTTTCAAGAGTCTCCTTGATTCTGGATACCATGGCAGGAGATGGGGAGAACCCAAACCAAATACATTACAGACTACAAAACCAAGTAGGGCGAATGGACACAAAGCACAGATGTTGACTATAGTGCCGAGAACCATTTATAGTTAAATTTATCCTTCTTTACAAACATTTTTCTTTCAGTGTTGGGGTTCAAATCCAGGGCTTGAACCTAGTAAGCGGCTATGGTAGTCCTAGCCTCCAATCCCTGTACATCATGTCCTCCCTCGTCTTTGAACACTTATCACCATCTAATGTTATTCAGTTTCTTCGGATGTTATGTAATGCTATCTATTTCCCTCATTAGAATGTTAGCTCTATGAGTGCATAGTTTGTTTTGGTTACACTATGTTCTCCAAGCTGGATACAGAGCTGTGCATGCAGCAGGGGATGATGAATGAAGAAAATGCACATGGTATCATATCAAAGGCAAGGAAGAGCTGCTGCCAGGCTTGATGAGGCATGGTGGGGAACACAGGGTGACATAAGCAGATTTGAGTCATGAAAAAGCCATTTCAATTCCTAGCCCCAACCACATTCCTATTTCTAAGCTAAACCTGAATTGCAGTCACCTCCAACCCGGAACTACAGGTACCCTTCGCTCTGTCTCAGAGTCTGAGTTCCCTTGTCCCCACGTTGGCATGGTCACTGTGTAACCTTCCCTCGATGGTGACAGGACAGTGCCACCAGGGAGGAAACCAGAGCTGGTGCTTTCTGGTTGGCAGGCACTGCCCTGGGAGGTGGAAGGAAGAGGACCGTCCCAGAAGATGGGGACATGACTCTCTCCTCACTCTCTCTGGATCCCAAACACTATCTGATGGGAACAGAAGTTAGATCCCCCCATCCTTACTCAGACCTCTGTTCTTTATCTCAAGGCCCCACCCACCCCAGCTCTTCCCCACTCTAGCTGTTAGGATTTTATCAGAAACTAGCCTTGGCCCCCTGGTCCCCGTATCCCCCTATTCCAGATTTATTATCTCCAGATTATTTAATATCCAAGATTATGATGAATACATAGCTTGCTGCTACTCGATATTCAGTAAGTCCAGGGACATTTTCCCTTTGTGTCATGGAGGAGTGTGCTGTACTCTATGGAGGGAAGGCCATGAGAGAAAGGGGGAGGTAAGGAATGGCCAGCTCAGTCCTACCTGATCTTAACCCTCATTCCTTTAAGATATTTATTTGGTGTGTGTGTGTATGTGAGAGTGTGTGCCACAGTGCATGTCTGGGGGTCAGAGGCCAACTTTCATTAGTCAGCTCTGTCTTTCTTTTGACAGTGTAGGTCCAGGGACTCAAACTCAGATCAGATCATTAGACTTGCAGGTAAACATATGCACCCAGTGAACCATCTCTGGCTCCTTCTCCTCCCTTCTGTTCGGGTGTTTGTTTTTGTTATGATAGTATCTGATTATCTAGTTTGGATTGGTCTGGAATTTACTATATAAACCAGGCTGGCTTTGAACTCACAGAGATCCATTTGCCTGTGCCTTCAGAGTACTGGAATTAAAGGCATGAACCATCATGACCAATTTTCTTTCTATATCTTTTTATTTCCTTGGTAAGGATATGTTATTTACAAAATGTAAGAACAACAAAGATATAGTAAGATCTGTCAAGTGCCCTGTATATCAGCCAGATTAGCAGAGAGAACATTCTAGCTGCCTACATGCCTTCCCCATTCCAGAAGTACTCCCTGGTCTGAATTGCATAAGAAGTACTGGGTTTTGTCTGTTCTGGAACTTTGGGTCAATGGAGTAAGAAAGCGTTTCATCTCTGAATGTATGGTATCTTTCATTCCATATAATTACTAAGGCATTCACCCACAAAATATCTTAATTTGGGGCTTGGCATGGCTCAGCAGTTAAGAGCACCGATGTTCTTCCAGAGGACTGGGGTTTAATTCCAAGCACCCACATGGTGACTCACAACCATCTATAACTCCAGTTCCAGGGGACCCAATGCCACTTTTTGGCCTTAGCAGGCTCAGGACACCCAAGTAGTGCATAAATATCAATACATCTAAAACAAAAAGGTGTTTTTCTTAAAGTCATAATTCTATTTTTATCCTTCCTTCGTTCCTTCCTTCCTTCCTTCCTTCCTTCCTTCCCTCCTTCCCTCCTTCCTTCCTTCATGACATGGTCTTCCTGTGTAGCTCAGGCTTTAGAAGTACTTGTCTCAGCGTCCCAAGTAGCTGGAATTAGAGGTGTGTACCGCCATGCATGAACTCTAGCTAAAGCTTTCCTTTTGGGGTTTAGGGATTGAGCTCAGGATCTCCCACATTCTCTTCAAGTTCTCTACCACTGAATAGCGCCCCCAGCCCTTTAATTTAATTTTCCAGCCTCAATTTCTCACTCTTTCTTCTAATTGTGAATTCAACATCAGTTTCTCCTAAGTAAATACTGGCTGGGAAAGAATAAACAACAGACCCCCTTTCCAACTCCAAATTTATTCACCATAGCCTTCTAGAGCCTCCCTAATGCCTGTGGTCTTTAGTCCCTGGCTCCAACAGTCTTCCTGACATGTCCTGGGTTCTCTGGGAGGACACTGGACAACACATCTGTATCACTCATGCCTTCCAAAGCAGGTCAGTTCTGACTTTGGCCAGGCTCAGTAGGGGTGCCTGGCGCTGCAGCAGATGGGGGCGAACAGGAGGAAGGCACTTATTAGTTGATAAAGATCTGAAGTCCCTGCCCCGCCCCTTCCCCCAACTTCCCGGGGGCCCTGGCTCAACCTGGACAGCTCCCACACCCTGAAGGCTGCTTCAGCTACAGCATCTTTCACCCACCCTCTCAGAGGCAGACCCAGCGCCCTGCCTGTGGTTCCACCCCATCAGCTCCTATAGGGTTCAAGTGCAGACGCCTGCTCACCAGCCACTGGCCCGGCCCCGCCCCACCTGCGCGGCTCACATCCCGCCCGCCAAGGGCAGAAGCTGCTCCTGGCTCCAGAGGCGTCCTGGGGCAGTGGTTCCCGCTGACTGTTCCATCGCCGGGCTTGACCCCGTCAACTCTTCTCCGCCTGGCTTCCCTTGCCTAGGTTGTTTCCAGCGGTGTGGCCCTAGCTGTAGTGTCCGGGATTGAGACTTCTCTTCCCTCCTAAAGAGCGGCCATGGCCACCTACAAAGTCAAGGTGGCCACGGGCACTGACTTCTTTTCGGGGACGCTGGACTCCATTTCACTGACCATCGTGGGGACCCAAGGAGAGAGCCATAAGCAGCTGTTGAACCATTTTGGGAGAGACTTTGCTACCGGAGCGGTAAGTGTGTGTGTGTGTGTGTGTGTGTGTGTGTGTGTGTGTGTGTGTGTGTGTGTGTGTGTGTGTGACCCAGGATGGATGGAGGCATCCGGGAGGGAGCCGAAGCTAGGCCAGGGGAGTGGAGAGCCGCTGTGGATTCCCTTGTGGCTCCCTATCCTTCTACACACTCACGCTCTGCTCCCTTATCCCTCCAGACAACCCATCCTGTCCCTTCCGTCTCCCTGTCCTCTCTCTCTCTTTTTCTCTGACTTCCTCTCTTTTCTCTGAGCTCATTCATTTCAGCCCCCTTTCGCTCCTGAAGGTCCCTTCCAACCTCACCCCCTTCTAGCACCTCTCTCTCTTCATTCTTACTCTTTCTCAGCCAAGGTACATCACAACTGGCTTCTATTTGCATTGGATTCTCTGTGGCTTCAATTGGCATCCGACCAGCCTGGCCAGTGGGGACCTGCTTTGCTCTCATGGAAGCCACTCTGTGATTTTGACAGCCACCTGCTCCTATGCGATCTGAATAGGCTCCTCCATTAGTGGCCACTTCTGAGTTCTTACATCTCCCTTAAGAAATGGGAGAAAGGCCGGGGTGGGGTGGGGGTGGGGGACTCTTTCCACTGGAAGACTGAAGGATGCTAGGAAGACTTAGCCTTCCATTGCATATCAGTTCCTGAGACTCTAAATGGCTCCTGCAGCCTCGTGTGGCTGGGGAAGAGGGTAAAAGACAGGACCTTGGGAGCTAGGAAGGAGAGATAAGGCTGGGGTCCTTCCCTGCCTTGGGTAGATAGGCCCAGCAGGGGGCAGCTAAGTTAGGGGGTTCACAGCGGTACCCTCTCTTATTCTTTGCTCTGTCCGTCCAGGAGGTGAGTGTCACTAACATGAGCAGGGCCTGTGTAAAGGCCTCGTGAGAAGTCTAAGGTCAAGTCACTCAGCCCCTTTGTTCTGTGCAGGTGGATGAGTACACCGTACAGTGCCAGCAGGACCTGGGAGAGCTTATCATCATCCGTCTGCACAAGGAGCCCCATTCCTTCTTACCGAAAGATCCCTGGTACTGCAACTATGTGCAGATCTGTGCCCCCAACTGCCGTGTCTACCACTTCCCAGCTTACCAGTGGATAGATGGCTATGAGACTCTGGCACTCCGGGAGGCCACAGGTGAGCCAGCACCAGCCACCGTACGCAGTGAGTTTCCTCACTCTAGCCGGGCTATGCTAGATTGGCCACTCCAGGATCCTATCAAGCCAACCCAGACAGGCACTAGGAACTCCAGGGATCTCCTGCCATGGTCACCCTCAGTTACTGCTGCTGCTCTGGGCCCAACTTGGGTCTGCACTGCAAAAACATAGTGCATGAGGCCCAGGGACCACTGTTAGCATCATGCAGCAGAGAACATTTCCAGATCACTCTTCCCCTTCATGCTGCGCCCTGACTCCTATTGGACGCCTGATGTGAAGACTTCTTTAGCTTTCTGGAGCAGGATTCTGTTTCTACAATAGGATGCTCTATTGTTTCAGCCAGATCTGGAAGGTCTTAGAAGTCTTATTAGTTTTTTAGCTCTCCAGGCACCAGTGTTGTATATGTTCTGTTTGAGAAAGGGTCTCTCTCTATAGTCCTGGCTGTCCTGGAGTTCACTATGTAGACCAATGATCTCACAGAGATCTTCTTACCTCTACCTCCTGAGTGCTGGGATTAAAGGCATTGTGCTACCATGCCAAGCCTTGTGTGTGATATTGCTTTTTTTCCTCTTTGTTAATTTTGTGTATGACAGAGGAGATCAAAGGACAGTTTGTGAGAGCTGGTTCTCTCTTTCTGCGACATGAATCCTGATGATCAAACTCAGCTACGTGGCTTGGAAGAAAGGGCTCATTCTCAAGTGACCAATTTCATTGGTTTGACCTTTCTTTCCTTTTGTGATACTAGGAATTTGAACTCAGGGCCTTATGCACAGTAGGCAAGCACTGAGCTATATTCTTAGTGGTTTCCTAGTTGAACATTATATATGTGTGTGTATACACACACACACACACACACACATATATATGCTTCATTGTTCCAGCCAGATCTGTGTTCTACTTAGAAGTTCTATTAGTTTCTTAGCTATATTATATATAAATGTATATTTATATATATTTTATAATGTATATGTATACACACATACATTAATGGGCCATCATGTTGCTCCAGAGGACTCTGCCATCCCAATAGGACACCTTAGTTCCTTAACAGGTCTCCTTTATGTATCAAGGGTCACCCACTCCCATAGGGGACCTTGCTATTTGTTCAGGTTTCCTGGCTGCTCCTGGATGGAGGAAATGACTGAGTTGGTACCAGAGCAAAGCTACCTTGCTTTTCTCGGCATGTGTGGTTATTCCTAAGGGGGAAAGCTAGGATCTGAGTGCCTGAGCTGCACATGTCTACCTCTGCTGTAAACCTCCATCTAGCCACCTGAGTGAACTTCCTAAGTGTGGCCGTGACATGGCAGCAAGATGTACATTTTCTCTTATACCCCGTGGCTCTGCCCCTTGCACTTCTGCAGGGTTCTAAGTACAAGGGGCGTAACTGAAGACGGCAATATCTAAACCCCATCCTTTCTGCAGAAGACTATCCATTCATTTCCTTAGAATGTTCTCCTTGGAGGAGGGAATGGGGCCTAAGCCAAGGGGAAAGGAGAAGCTGAGGCTGGGAAGGCAGGTCTAGGAGAGGGGGAGGATGCCATCCTAAGAGTCACCGAGGACGCACAGTACCTTCCCATGGTGATAGGTCTGTGTGGCATGGAAGGGGACGGGCAGGGGACAGGCAGGTGACACTAGCTGGCTGGGCAAGAATGGGGTTGGGTGGGGTGGCTGCCATGCAACACCAGGGCAGGGAGATTTGAGTCATCTACTGGGCCCTCGAAGGAGTTAGGCTTCCGCCCTGGGGATGGAGCCAAGTTGGGGATCTGGGTTGCATAACTCCAGGGGTCACCATTCCCAGAGCAGGAACTGAGGTTTATGGAAATCAGAGAATGGCAGGGTGATCCTCCTCCCCTCCGAGAAAGGTTGGGGCTGTACTGATGGGCACATGCCAGCCTGGGGCCATCAATCAGGAGCTTCATTCCAATCTCAGTCATTTCTCTGGACATCTAGGCCCATGGTCTTTTAAGTTCTGGCGATTTTGTCTGCAAAATGAATGAACAATAGAACCCACTTCATAGGCATGGTGTGAGGATCCAGTCATAACACCTAAAAGGAAGCGCAAAGGAGCTTAGCTGGCAAGGTTGTTATTGGTGGGGGATGAGGGGCCAGAGCAGCCTGCCTTGGACCAAATCACAGCTTAGCTGCTTTCTTCCTGGCAATACTGTTTTCCCCTTTGTAAATGGGCATGACAGGACAGTTTCTAATCGAAATGTTTAGGGCCAGAAGTATTTTGAAATTTAGATTTTCGTTAGAAGCTACATACACACATATGTTCATATGTGTACATATAGACGATACAGAGACACATTTTTTAAAATATATTTTTTGTTTTATGTACATGAATGCTTTTCTTTCATGTAATGTACATGCACTGCATGCATGTCTGGTGCCCAAGAAGGCCAGCGAGGGTACTGGAAACCAAACCTGGTCCTCTACAAGAGAAGCAAGTGCTCTTAACTACTGGGTCATCTCTTCAGCCCCAGATGCATTTTTAAAATCTTTATCTTTGTATCTGCAGGTTGGGTATTTCTTATCTTAAGTTATTGGATCAAAAGCGTTTTAGATTTTTAAAAAATGTTTGTACATACATGAGCTATCTAAGAGATGAGACTCAAGTTTAAGCATCAAATTTCTGTGATTAGGCTGAAGTTATGTTTATGTAACATTTTAGCATACCTGCATTTTTTACTGTGACATGAGGTCAAAGTGTGGAATTATCCACTTGTGGCATTCTATTACTATACAAGAAGCTTCAGATTTAGAAACATCTTGGGCTTTTAGATTAGAAATGTGTCAAGAACGCACACATGTATGTTGTGAGCTTCTAGTGCGTGGGTATTTCTAATCACACACACTAATATTTCTAATCAAAACCATAGTTATAATAGGAAAGTTAAATACAGACTGTATATATCCAGGCACAGTAAGGCTAAGGTAAGAGGATCATGAGTTCAAGGCCAGCTTGAAACACATACAAACTCCTGTCTCGAACAAATTCTCTATGCAACTTCAGGTAAATTTAGATCCTAATCAATGAGTTTGTTGTGGAAAAAACTGGATATCTACAACTTTTGTATTTTGGATTTGTGGAAGGGGGTTATTTATCTATCTCATTAGGTTGTTCTTGTGTAACTTAAATTATTACTATGAACACAGTGTGATAGAAAATGACTTGCAACGTGAACTCTCCAGAACCAGTGGTTACTATGACTTCCATGGGTCTCGAAGAGGGACCTCACAGAGAACTTGAAGGCTAGAGCATGCATGTGGGGAGATTTTCGCAGGGGAATATAACTTCTCTCTCTTAAAGGAGACTTTCCCTATCGTTAGCTTCCCCTTCTGAGAGCTGACCTAGGGATGGAAGTGAATGCCTTCTCTTTGAAGCCAGCAGGTGTGGGCAGGGGAGAGGGACAGCCTTGACCCTCCTCTTTGGTCTCACTACAGGAAAGACCACAGCGGATGATACGCTCCCCATCCTTTTGGAACACAGACAAGAAGAGATCAGAGCCAAGAAGGACTTTTACCAGTGAGTAGGAGGATGCCTCAGGAGGCCCAGGGCTTGGTGGTGGGTCTGGACAGCTGTGCCCTGCCTGGGTAATTCCCGGGTGTCAGGACCCATGAATTTGGATTCTCTTTGCAGCTGGAGGGAATTCGTTCCTGGCCTTCCCAACTATGTGGACATTCCCAGTTATCACCCTCCTGCCCGGCGGTGCCGAAACCCCAACCGACCTGAGTAAGGACTAGAAAGGGTTTTAGTGCCTCTCCCCGCAAGACCAATACCCGCCCCTCCCTGCCCGCTGCACAGCGGGTTCCAGGATCCAGCCCTGCTCTCTTCCCACAGGTGGAATGGTTATATTCCAGGATTCCCAATTCTCATCAACATCAAGGCCACCAGGTTCTTGAACTCAAATCTTCGCTTCTCCTTTGTCAAGACAGCCTCCTTTTTCTACCGTCTAGGGCCCATGTGAGTGTACAAGAGCAGGGGCCCCTGCCGAGACAGCCCACCCCATCTACTCACCTTCAAAATGGCCTCAGGTCAGAAAGGCTGGGGGAGTTGGGGGAAACAGATTAGAAAACCTGACACTTGATGCACACAGACCTAGAAAAATAGAAAGGTCCCGAGACATGGATCTAGAGACCTTGGGACCCAGAGACTCCAGTGAGTAGGTGGCCCTATCATTTTCCCTGTGTACCTAGCACCCCTCTGACATGTTGCTTTTTGTATTTCACTACCTAGGGCGCTGGCCTTCAAACTGCGTGGCCTGGTGGATCGCAAACGTTCCTGGAAGAGACTAAAGGACATTAGGAATATCTTCCCTGCTACCAAGACCGTTGTCTCTGGTATGGGGTGGGTCGTCTCAATAGAAATGAGGCAGCCATGTGGTCTCTGGGCAAGAGGCAGCCTTTTTCATGGGATCCGTGGGTTCAAATGGTAGCAACTAGAGGGTCATTTGAGAATCAGGTGGCTGGATCCTTTTGGAGGCTTCTTGAAAATCATTATCCTGGGTCCTTCTGGTCATTCAACACAAAGCTGGGAACTTCATGTTCCTTCCAGAATCATCTGGATGCCCACTATTTTCTTTTTTATGTCTCTCTGTCCCTGAAAGGGCACTGGATTTCTCTGTGACACTCCTGTACTTTTCCCTCAGAGTATGTGGCTGAGCACTGGATGGAAGACAGCTTCTTTGGATACCAGTACCTCAATGGCCTCAACCCTGGCTTGATTCGAAGATGTACGCAGATCCCAGACAAATTCCCAGTTACAGATGAGATGGTGGCTCCATTCCTGGGTGAGGGGACATGCCTACAAGCAGAGCTAGAGGTGAGGCCCTCTCTGGCTTATCTTGGGCATTGCTTTTAGCTTCTTCTTGGGCATTTCTATGCCTCTCCATTGACAACATCCATTTGAGTCTCAGCCATGCCGGCACCCCCCTCCCCCTTCCCTATTGCCATCCAAGCACTGAGCCCTGGGGTCAATACACTCCGCACCTAAGGCCTTGGTTGTAGGTATCTTATCTTAGTAACAAACTGCTTGCCCATTGTGATTCCCCTCCAGAAGGGGAACATTTACCTGGCAGACTACCGCATCTTGGAGGGCATCCCGACTGTGGAGCTCAACGGTCATAAGCAGCACCACTGTGCCCCTCTCTGCTTGCTGCACTTTGGTCCTGATGGCAACATGATGCCTATTGCTATTCAGGTACTAAGGGAAGGTGATGGTGAGGCTACTGTGTGAGTGTGTGGCCAGCGCTGAGCCCCTGTGCATAAATGTTTCTCTGTATGTTTATGATTATATAAGCTTGTGTACTTGTGTATATGTGGCCAAGTATATGTCCATGTCAGTGTGTATTAATGTGTTAAGTCCTACATACAACCCCGTGTATGCATCTGAGAATGTTCCCATGTATATGCATAACCTGACTCACGCGTGGTCATGTGGAGCCTGGGATGAGAACCTCTCAAGTGCTACTGCAGAACAGCCTCTGCTGAAGTACTGAGGGATTCACACTCAGCAGCTTCCTAGTCTTCTGGGCTGGCAGGAGAAAAAAACCAAGGAGTTTACTTTAATAACCCACTCTCTCCCCACCCCTAGCTCAGCCAGACTCCTGGACCTGATTGTCCCATCTTCCTGCCCAATGATTCTGAGTGGGACTGGCTTTTGGCTAAGACATGGGTACGTTATGCTGAGTTCTACAGCCACGAGGCCATCGCACACTTACTGGAGAGTCACCTTATTGGGGAAGCTTTCTGTCTGGCCCTGCTAAGGAACCTGCCTATGTGCCATCCCCTATATAAGGTATAGTCTTTGGAGGAATGGGGTCTTGAAAGCTTCTGGGTCTGCTCTGTGCGTATGGGGGGGGTTCAGTGAGGTCTGGGAGGCATCTGGGGGATCCCCAGGGAGGGCTTGTAGTGGAGGCTTCCCAAAGTGGGGGGGTCTGATGTTGCAGGAGCAAGCGTGCTGAGATCCTTGGGAGCAATCTCAGCTCTTCCCATTGACTTCCTTGTCTTCCTGGCCACAGCTCCTTATTCCTCACACCCGGTACAACGTCCAGATCAATAGCATCGGGCGAGCCCTCCTTCTCAACAAGGGGGGTCTCTCTGCCAGGGTAAGACTCTTGCCCCTGACTCAACAAGACACTTGCTTTCCTCTGGCCTTTGCAGTTAGTCTTAAAGCCGAGATTCCACTTGTTTAAGACTCGGGGTGGGGCAGGGGGTAGGATGTTATGTGGGTACAGAGACAGGGCTTGGAACGCAAAGGTCCCTGGACCTTGGGTAGGGTAGGCCAGGGTGAGTCTTGGAGGGACTGACGTAACAGAACATTTAGGGAGCAGGCTCAGAAGGGATGCTCATGTATTTCCTCCTCCCTCAAGGCCATGTCCCTGGGCCTAGAGGGTTTTGCACAGGTCATGGTCCGGGCTCTGTCTGAGCTCACCTACAAAAGCCTCTGCATCCCCAATGACTTTGTGGAGCGTGGGGTCCAGGACCTGCCTGGGTATTATTTTCGTGATGACAGCTTGGCGGTGTGGTATGCGATGGAGAGGTGAGGTGGGGACAGCAGCCAAGTGGTACTCAGGTGGTCAGACACTGGAATGTTGGAGGGGCTTGGGTGTTACCTGAGGTTCATGTATCTGCTGCCTGTGCCTGATAAACCCATCATCCTTGCTTTGGCCTCCAGCCTCGCTCTGCTAGACAGACCCTTCCTCTGCTAGACAGACTCTTCCTGAGCTCTGAGCTGCTTGAGAAACCCCCTTGGCTTTCTCTGAAAGAAAGAGTAACTTTGTTTACCCTTTACAAAAAGTCCAAGTAGTTTTCATTCTGGACAATAACCCCCACAGGCCTTGTCTACTACAGGCTTGGGGTGGCTCTGAGGCCAGCCAAAGCCAGCGTGACCTGGGATGTGGAAGAAACTCTAAACTGAGGCTCTATCTCCTGTACAGGTATGTGACAGAGATCATCACTTATTACTACCCAAATGACGAAGCCGTGGAGGGTGACCCGGAACTGCAGTGTTGGGTGCAGGAGATATACAAGGAGTGCCTCCTGGAACGTGAGAGTTCAGGTATGGACATGGGAGCCCAGAGGGGCCTGGAGCTCAGGGGACATCTTCAGTATGTCTCCCGGGACCTTCTCGGTTTGTGCCTATCTCCCTGTAGGCTGAAGAAGGCCCAAGCACTGTCTTTCCTAGAATCTTCACAGGACCTTGTCCTGGGCCATGGAGCAGCAGCTGGGGTTGGGGGGAGGGGACTGGTACCTTGTCTGAGTTCAGGGTCAACACCTTGTCTCTGCTGACACCTGGAAGAGTCCCCAAAACAAGTCTTTGTGGACCAGGAAACAGGCTGTGACATTCAGTGAGAAAGGACAGTGTATGCGAGGGTGGCTGTGGGGGGTGGCAAGCTCAGGAGGTGGTGTAAAGCATCACGAGGTCATAACACTTAGGTCCACACTCAGCAAATGCTTATTGAGCAGCTCTGATGCAGCCACTGAGGGTGCAAAGGGGAACAAGTCAGGTACCGGTGTCACCAAGATGTGCATGAATTGTCCTGGAGGGTTGCGCTGGTGAAGAGGTATTTCCACTATGGCAGAGTCAGAGCAGTTTAGGGAGTGAAGGATTAGGAAGAGCTTGGAGTAGTGGGTGCGTGGTGGGAGAAGAGTAGCTGTGAGTCACAGCGAGGCTGGGTGACATTTAGTAAGAGCTGTGTGAGATGAGCTCAGAATGTGTCCTTTCCTGATGGAGGGGCACATGGGGACTGGGATGCTAGGTGTGAGCTGCATGTAGAAAAGTCCTAAAGCCGGAGGTGGCATAGGGAATGTGTCTTCCTGTTGCTGAGGCCGAGGGTGGAGCTCAGCAGACTCCTGATGGCAGATACCAAGACATACACCTTGGTTGAGGAGTTTGGGACTATCTTGAGTGTCAGAAAGGTCACTGAGTGTTCTGCAAAAAGATCAAACGTATGTGTTAGAATATCAGCCGACGCAGATGGGCTGATCAGTTTAGGGTGATGTTTTAGTATCCAGGAGAGAGGTACAGAGAATTCCAGAGCTAGCTAAGGGCGGGGCTGTACTGGGGAAGAAGGTTTTTGGCCACAAGGGGGCAGAGTAGGGTGAATGATAGGAGGCTGGGAGTAGAGGCGCCCTCTGCTGGGCACCAGGCCTAGTCTGGGACTAACATGGCATGGCTTGTTTCACAAACCCCTAGGCTTTCCCACCTGCTTGCGAACTATACCTGAGCTGATCGAATACGTCACAATGGTCATGTACACCTGCTCTGCCAGGCATGCCGCTGTCAACACAGGCCAGGTACCTGTGCTCACCAGCCTCAACCTCGTTCTCCTAAACATCAGGTTCCAACCACAAGCCAATCTCAATCTATCCCTGATCCACCCCTAGCTTGTCTCAACTGAGTTCCTCTTTAGCTTCAGTGTCCATTGTAACCCTGGTCCAGTTTCTCTGCCCCACCCACCTGAAGGTCCATCAGGGATATCAGCTGCACTGATTCAAACCAGGGTCTTCTGGGGTTGGGGTCCAAGTCAACCACTGTAAAGGGGTATCCAGGTTTGACTGGTAGGAATTGAGTGCTTTCTCACCCAGAACATCTCTTCTACCCCACTCCAGCTAGAGTTCACCTCCTGGATGCCCAACTTCCCATCATCCATGCGGAACCCACCGATGCAGGCCAAAGGTCTAACTACTCTGCAGACCTACATGGATACTTTGCCGGACGTGAAGACCACATGCATTGTGCTCCTAGTGCTCTGGACTCTCTGCCGGGAGCCTGATGACAGGGTGCGGAGGCTCTTGAACATGGGCATGGGGTGGCAATGATGGTTGTGGGGTGTCACGGACAGGAAATAGGAACTGGGGAGGCTGCAGAAAAGATTGGGTAAGATAGCTTGGCTTTGACCCAGCATCTGGTTCTTTATTTTGTAGCGGCCGCTTGGCCACTTCCCAGACATCCATTTCGTGGAGGAGGCCCCTCGGAGGAGTATTGAAGCGTTCCGTCAGAACCTCGCCCAGATCTCTCACAACATCCGACAGCGTAATAAGTGTCTCACCATTCCATACTACTACCTGGACCCAGTGCTGATAGAGAATAGCATTTCTATCTAGTTCCAGCTCTCCTCCCCACCTTTCCACACACTGCCTCTTATTTTCCAATAAAATCACTTCATACAGTTTCCTGGTGCTGAGAATGTGTGGCAGTTACCTGGGCAGCAGGCTGTGGTCTGGGGGTGTCACATACACAGCCGTGTATCCAGGTAGGCATAGGGCAGCACCAGGTTCCACTTCTAGGTGCCAATCGTAAACAGCCCTAGAGATTCAGGCCAGGCTGCTTCTGCTGTGGAGTGTCCTCAGTGAAGGGCTTCTCTGGGTAACTCACAATTCTGGTGCTCTCCTACAGAGACTTAGTCACCCAGTCCCTACTTAGGGGAGCCAGACCCCAAGATGAGTCCATCTTGAAACAGAAGCCAAGCACCACTTGGACAAAAGGACCATCAGCCAACAAGAAACCTCAACTTCCCCAAGCCATACTCATCACAACTCAGATAAAAGACACAGCTCCACCTACTAGGAATCCATATTACCCTAAGTTACACCCACAAATCTCCTTTAGTCACTCCAAGGAGCCCACCCTGCTGAGAGTATTCTTCAAGTAACTTACGGGTCCCCAAGCTTTGTTCTCCCAAGACTTCCTCCAGCTCTGCTTCCTTTCATTGCTGATTCTCCAATAGAGCACAAGATCGTGACATTGACCTTGGGAAGTGATGCTCTGCCAAGTCTGCCTGACTCTTGGTGGTGGGTTGGGAGAGCTGCATGGTGGGTAGGGATATTGGACATCAAGGAACTGAAGTCAAACTGACACCCCTAATTTAGTCAGTACAGATCTACAGTGGTTGCACTCCGTCTGCTCCTTATGTGATGATGATTGGCACTGTAGATGCGATACTGATCCATCTGGCCACTGAACAAGTGACTATGACCATGGTAAGATCGGATGAGGCCAGTGCAGCTGGGTTCACGGAGGGCAGTAGCAAGGAGAGAACCCAGCTAAGGCCTGGAAGACTGTCTTGGGGAAATGGAATCTACAGGGGTCTATAGCAGTTTCCTCCAAGACTGAAACATTTCACATCAGGGAAGCTCATTAGGGCAGAAAGCAAACAACTCAAAATAGCTTCAGGAAGTTCCAGAAACTGACCAGATCAGCCCACCTCTAAGAGTATATAAAAGCAAAGCTGCCTGGCAGCTGGTCTCAGAGGAGCTAAGAAGAGGGCTTTCAGGTAAACCCAGACCATCAGAGCTGTCTGGAAAGGACACTCTCCAACCCAGTGAACTACTTACAGGATGTGTGGTAGTTCCAAGCTCCCAGCTTTTATGAGCTGTTGTATAGTTGTATGCTACTCTGTCCCACCTGGCAGGTCTCACAGTGGACTTATGAAGTAATTGACTCAGGGGCTTAATATTATAGTAACTGCCGGGCCAGTGGCAGGCTTATCTAGCTCTTACACTTAAATTAACTCATAATTCTGATCCATGCTTAGCCATATGGCTTAGTACCTTTGCTCAGTCCAGAATTCTCATCTTGCTTCCTTTGCATCTGGCTGGCATCGGCTTCTCTGCCTTTCCTCTTCCCAGAATTCTCCTAGTCTGGTTGCTCCTTCCCCCCATTTCCTGCCTAGCTACTGGCCAATCAGCGTTTTATTGAACCAATACAGTCTTTTCAGTGTACAAGAGCATTATCCCACACTGTTGCTCACGCAGGAGTGGGTTTTGGTAACGAAATTGCCTTAGAGTCGTTTCTGCTCTTATAAGTAGCCTCTTACCCATAATCCTGTAAGTAATCCCAATAAAACTCATTGGTTTATCCAGTTGGACTTTGATTTTTATTGCAGGAATCCTATTGGTATTAATAATAAAAGCCCAGAGCCAGATATTGCGGCAAATGGTAAAAGATCAGAGAGAGAGATTAATAAGCCACAGCCATTTCTCACCTAGCCAACTCCTCAGCCAAAAGAAGATCCTGTCTCCTTCCAATTTATACTCCTTTCCCTGTCCAGCCATACCACTTCCTGTTTCAAACTTTCTAGTGCTGGAACTCGAGGCATGTGTGCTTCCAAGTATGTGGAGCTTGGGATCCCAAATGCTGGGACTAAAGGTTTGAGCCACCACTGCCTGACTGTTTCTCTCCTCCTAGACTGGATCAATTTCATGTAGCCCAGTGTGGCCTGGAATGCACAGAGATCCAGATGGGTCTCTGTCTCTGCCTCCCGAGTGCAGATTTAAAAAAAGGTGTGTGCCACCTCTCCCTGACCTCTATGGCTAACTCTGTGGCTGACTCCTCTGATCTTCAGGCAAATTTTATTTCTTTAGAGCCTACACAATATATCGCCACAGACTCTGGTGGTGTCTGTTCTTTGGTCTGTTGTGGACTTTCTTTCAGTGTGATAAGATGTGGTGGTGATGGTGGTGGTGGTGTGTGCGTGTACTGCGTCTCCCCAGGAGAATTTGTCACACAACACAGGGGCTGGCCAGAGATGGATGTCTCACTTAAGTTCATGACTCAGAAAAGCCTCATAGAAGAACCTCCTGACCCACAGTGGCTCATGATTATCCAGAACTCTGATTGCAGGGGATTTGATGCTAACTTCTGACCTCCACAGACACCAGGCACAACTAAGGTGCACAGACATATATGCGAGCAAAAACATAGATATAAAATAAAATAAATCTAAAAACAACAACAAACAAAATTGAGCAGGGCTGGATCTCTGAGTCCCCACCCATCGTGCTGTTGCTGGGGAATTGACAGTATTTCCCACTCACGGAGCCCGGGATTTAGGACTGCATCTGACTAACAGGTGGAGGGCATTGCTGCTGCCCAGGAAGAGGGATGTAAGTAGCTTCTCCGGGAAGCTGATGAGGGAAAACAGCCAATAATGTATAGTGTGCTCTAGAGCTATGCTCCTCACTGGGGGTGCAAATTCAGGACCTTGTTGGTCTGCAGATGTGTTTTGATCACAGGTAAGGTTTATTTTATCTTATTTTTAAGTCAAATGACTTATAAACATTGGAGTGGAGGAAGGAGGCACATTATGGGGAGGAGGAGACACTATTAACTTGTCAGTTGATGAGACAAAAACAAATATCTAAACACAACAAAAAATCTGGAGGGGCTGGAAAGACAGCTCAGTAGTGATATCTGCTTGCTGAGCAGTGTGAAGTGGAGTTTGGATCCAGCATTGATGTAAGCAGCTAGACATCTCACAAATGCCTGTAACTCCAGTTCTGATGGATCTGATGTCCTCTGTGTGTACACGAGTGTGTGCACCTGAACACACGTGAGCATACACACACACACACACACACACACACATACACACACACATGGTTCCATGTACACACACACACACATACATAAGGAGCATATGCAAACACATGGTTCCATGCACACATACACATACATAATGAGCATATACTCACACCTAGTGCCATGCACACACACACACATGGCTCCACGCATAAACACACACATACATAATGAGCATATACACACACATGGTTCCACATACACACACACACCCTGGAAGCTACATGAGTCTTCGAAACAGAAGTAGTACTGTCATAATGCCAGAGAGGACAGAGGTCCCTTAGGCAGGCTAATGGAGGAGGTGGGGACCCAAAGGAGACCAGATGTCCAGAGTGAAGACATCTCTGGTGTGTGCGACCCAGGAAGGACACCTCACTCAGGAACACTTAGAAGGGAAAAGTGAGTAACTGAGGAGCAGTGACTGTGTATGAGTAAACAATCAGACACCATATCTGATAACAATCACATTAACAGCTCACACTCAGAAAGCATGACGCTTCACCTGTGTCTGATATTAGGGTTTTGCAGTTAGTCTTAATAGCAATTTATGGGACAGGTGCTCAAATCCTATTTGTCACATGAAGAAATAAACATAGAAAGGTTAAGGGACTTACGCAAGGTCCTACAGCTGAGAAATAAAATGTGAGACAAGAAGGCCCTGAGAATCCAGAGGTGGGTTTATGGGGGTGAGATGGGGAGGGTGATAAACAATTCAATAGAGGTGTGGTAGACAGTGGGACATTCAGATCCTTGGCAGAGCAGGAGTGGGGGCTTCAACTATCTATAGTGGCTCAGATATGTAGCAAATAATTTTGGTAGTAGTAGTGGAGGAAATCCTGAACCTTTAGATCTGATGGCTGGTGGGACAGGCAGAGGCCATCAGTCTTCTGGTGAGTGGCTCCAAGGGCTCCATCCAGCCCAGTCCTCGGCTTGTCTAGGGGGCTTTCCTGGGTGCTGGCCAGAGCCAGAGCCAGTCAGGAGAGGCAGCCTAAGACTTCTGCAGCTCTGCTCTGTGCATGAAGACAGAACTCCTCCCTATGGTGAAGATGGGGTGGCACATGGGTATCTGCTTCAAAAGTCTTCAGAGCAGATGAGTAACCATCTCATGCACCAGCAATTCTGAGTGATGCATCCAAGTTTGGGCTAGGAGCCAGTGTTCTGCTGAGTCACTGGACAGGAAGATGGGGCTATTTGGGCTAGGTATTTGAGTGAATTGGGATGATGAGACAGGGAAGCATCAGACAGAAACTGACATAGTCTAACTCCATGCTACAGCCTCACCCCATGATCTACTCCCGAACCAGCTCCATAACCTTGGGAAAATTAATTAGCCTTCCTGCTGAGTTGTGGGATTATCTTTTTATACAATGTGAAGATGTCTCTATTTTACCTTACCTGCCTAACACATCTTCTGATTGGTTTAATAAAGAGATGGATAGTCAATAATTAGGCAGGAGAGGATAGGCAGAACTTCCAGAGAGAGAAAAGAACTTTGGGAGGAAGTGGAGGTGCTTAGAATTTGTCAGGGAGACAGTGAGATACTCAGAGCAGAGTGGATACAAAAATCCTTGTGGCTTTAGTTGTAAGAGGCCACTGAGACCCCCTCTGGTGTGCTTGCTTGCACTTCAGAAGTAAAACGTTTTATATTGCTGA
Source organism: Phyllotis vaccarum (assembly GCA_033318265.1). Taxonomy (NCBI): domain Eukaryota; kingdom Metazoa; phylum Chordata; class Mammalia; order Rodentia; family Cricetidae; genus Phyllotis; species Phyllotis vaccarum. The sequence goes on along the minus strand of JARWLC010000003.1, from coordinate 12,719,492 downwards.
AATACTTTGGATTGTATGGGTTTTTGTTTGTTTGTGAGATCCAGGACCCCATTTCCTGCTTTGTGCTTTAGTCTTGCTTTAAATCCCCAGAAAGAGCTAGGAGTGGTGGCACATGTCTTAATTATGCCAGCACTCTGAAGGCAGACACTGGTCTACATAGCAAGTGCCAGATATCTAGGGCTACATAGAGAGACCTTGTCTTATACAATGAAATAAATAACCTTGGGTGTGTGTCTGTGACTTATGGCCCGGGTGTGACACTTTGGGAAGAGAACAATGAATAGTTCAGCACTGCCCCAAGTCCATCTTTGGTGTCCTGACACAGGCTTAGGAGCTGTGTCACTGCAGTTCGGTCCAGGTGTGGTCCTTCCGGTGTTCATTGTCTCAGCTCCATCTTTCTTACAAGGTGGTCTGACAAGCTGTCAGAACTGTGTCAACTCTTCCTGGTCGACAAGTTTCTCTTCTGGCTGTACAAAGCTTCCGGAACTTTCCTTCTCCCAGCATGAGACTCCTGGCAAATCTGAAACTCCTTTGACACCTTCAATTCTGCTCTTTAGAATATCTTTATCCCTGCAGGTCCACTAATTTGAAAAGTTAACCGAACATTTCCGTGGGTCAAATGTTACCTGTAACAACCTTTCCTTCTTCAATGGCCAAGAGCCCAAGGACTAGCTGTGTGTGTGTGTGTGTGTGTGTGTGTGTGTGTGTGTGTGTGTGTGTGTGTGTGTGTGAGGGAGAGAGAGAGAGAGAGAGAGAGAGAGAGAGAGAGAGAGAGAGAGAGAGAGAGAGAGAGAGATTTAGTGTGACTGAACTCAGGTCCAGGAATTCATCATACCATGAAAATGTCTAAGAAAGAATGGAAGAGAAAGTCTTGAATGACAAAGGATGGGGAAATGGAAACTGTCTCTTCAAAACGCTCCGGGAGAGATGCTCAGTGGTTAACAGCACCTAGTGCTCTTCTTTAGGACCTGAGTTCAGTTCCCAGCACGCAGAGAAGTGGGTCACAATTATACCTACAGTTCCAGAGGACCTGGCCCCCTCTTCTGGTCTGGTAAGCAAGCACATGTGTAGCATATGCATGTAAATAAAATGAGAAAAAGTAAAACTAAGACCAGACCCACCAACTCTCAACTGCAGGGAATTGCGTCATGGACACAAAGTGAAAAAACGCGCATAAGGGAAAAGGCTCATAAAGATGAGGAGTGTTTTTATACCTTCTGAAAACTGGTGGTGATCTCCCGGGAACTTGAGTCACATCTCAGTTTGCTCCTTTCCATGGTCTGCTGTTTTCTGTCGCGGCAGCTGACGGGTGGGAAGAGAGAGATAAGGCAGAGTTAGGTCAAGCCTGGCCTGAATTATAGTCTTGAGCAAAACATTTCTCAAATGATGGTTGTATATATCGCAGAGCTGAGTGGTCTGAGTGTAGGTGAAGAAGACAAAGGGTACACGCAGTGTGAAGGAAGAGGTGCTGATCTGCCTCCACATCACAATTCATCACCCAGGAAAGTCAGGGCAGGGACCCAAGCAGGAACAGATGCAGGAGACAGAAGCGGATGCAGAGACCTTAGTGGAACGCCGCTTATTCTCTGGGCTCACATTCAACCCTTTTTTTTTTTTCTTAAAAAAAAAAATTATTTGAATGTGTGTTTTCCCTGCATGCATGTTTGTGCACTGCATGCCTACTGCCCGCTAAGGTCTCAATAGAGCATTGGATCCTCTGGGACTAGAGTTACAGAAGGACGTGAGCCACTATGTGAGTGCTAGGAAACAAACCCCAGTGTTTTTAAAGAGCAATACATGCTTTTTAACCACTTAGCCAACTTTCTAGCTCTAGCTACGTTTCTTGTATCCCGGACTGTCTGCCCAGGGATGATACAGCCCATAGTGGGCTGCCCCTCCCCTCCAATAATCAAGAAAATGTACAGATTTGCCTACAGGCCAGTTTGATGGAAGATTGAGATTCCCCTTTTCTCCGATGAACCTGGCTTCTGTCCACTTAGCACATGTTGCAAAAGTCTTCTCTACAGTAAACTATGGGAGCACTGATAATGTAGCACCAAGCTGTGTGACCTCCAAAAACAGTGTATATGGCTCTCTATTTGCATGTGTTATGCCAGAAGAGGGTATCAGATCCCATTATGGATGGTTGTGAGCTGCCATGTGGTTGCTGGGTCCTCTGGAAGAGCAGCCAGTGCTCTTAACCTCTGAAACTATCTCTTCAGGATTTTAAAGGCAGCTGAGACAAAGTCAGGGGGGTTATTTGGGATTCCACCACTACTGTAATAACAGGGATTACAGTCTCACAGGGCCTGCACTGAAGGCAGAGGTGACTTTTCCAAGCTTGGGTGGAGACTGACTGCATGGATTCCTACAGCTGAGATATACTGGTTCCTTCTCTTTCTCAAAGAAGACAGTTCATCTCAAAAGACATGTGCTAAGGGGCTGGAGGATGGCACTTGCTGCTCTTTTATCTAGGTGCAGGCCCCGCCCCCACTCAGGTCTGCCAGCTACAAGCCAACACTAACTTCAGCTCCTAGGGATCTGATGCCCTCTTCTGGTTTTGTTGGGCACTGCGCTTAGGTATACAAACAACATACCCATATACACATAATTAAAATATATAACTTTATTATAAGGCAGCAGTGGCACACACCCTTAATTCTGGGAGGCAGAAGCAGGTGGATCTCTGTGAGTTCGAGGCCAGCCTGGTCTACAGAGTGAGTTTCAGGACAGCCAGGGCTCCACAGAGAAAGCATTTTTTGGGATATATATCCAAACAAACTATTTATTATTGAAATACAATATCACTCCAGTTCACAAGGCCATCCATGCTCCCAGGTTAGGTTTGAGGGAACCAGCTGATGTGGCCACACCCACCTGGGACTTCTTTCTGACAGCTGCCACAGAGGAGAGGTAATTCACTAGTTAGAGCCTGTCTGTGAGTCAGGAAAGAGTCAGGTGTCCAGATTCCAGAAAATCACGAGGGCTATTCATTCTCACTTCCCCAAGGAAACTTACAGAACTTGGGCTGCCAGAGTCCCTGGGACATCCAAGGGCGGTTGGTGGCAGTGATGACACATCCCCCTCTCCTCATCTCTCACTTCCTTTCTCAGTGTTGTACATTCCTTCCTGGACTCCCCCCACCCCACTGCCCCAGGAATCACAGACAGCCTGGCTGCATAAAAGTGCCCCCTTCCTCCTGAGGCCTATAGAAGGACCCTCGCTCTGCCACATACACCTGTCTTCTCCTCAAAGTCCCCACCATGTTCTTGGTGGTATGGGGACTCGAACTCTCTTCACAGCCCTTTCCATGAGGCTGTCTGGCTGTCCAAATTACGAATTCTTCTAATAAACATCTTACTCAAAGAGACGCTTAATTCAGCATTCTCCTGAATGTCCCAGCCCTGAGACTCTTACCATCTGTCCATTTAATCTTTTTTTTTAATATCTTTTTAACGTACAGTGTTGGATGTTTCTGGGCATGACATATAAAGTTGAAGAAGGTCTAGTTCCCATCTTTAAGAAACTCACTACAGGGATTTTGGAATTATTTGGGTATTAATTTCTGCATGCGCTTACTGAGAACCTTCTGCTGCGCTGGCCACCATGGCTGTGAACGTCAATCCTCCCAAGCGTAACAGAGGTGAGATTGGAGTTCACACAGCATGCCTGTAAGGCGGCCTCAGCCTGCGAAGGGGTGCCTCCCTCAGCTAAACTGCTTATATTGGAAGCAACAAGACTTTACTTTTTCTCATAGTCCATTGGCCAGACCCAGTCACGTGGCTCTAACCCAACCAATTAGGTGGCTGGAAAATGTTGGGACTGATCTCACGATTCTTAGTGGGCACAACCTCATTTTGGGTTCCTGGCACTCAAGGTTGGGAAAACATCTCCCTTCAAGAACTTTGAGTATGGAGCCAAGTATGTGAGGGGGACAAGTCAACTGAAGCTTTACTTTTCCCAACTGCAAGGCTCAGGAGAGCGGGCTTCCACTCTTGTGTCCCAGCTGCTTGCTAAATTTCTACGCCCACCTGAAACTGCAGGGTTTTTCTGCTTAATACTCAAAACCACTTAGTTTCACTGCTCTCTCTTGGCGTAACTAATCAGAAATTATTTATTTTTAAGATTTGATTTTTATTTTTTAAAAGTATGTGTGTCTGCATGTAGGTGCATGTGTGTGCAAGTATCTGTGGAAGCCAGAGATGTCAAATACCCCTGGCGTTAGGGTTTGCAGGCAGCTATGACCTGATGTGGATGCTGGGAACCAAACTCGGGTCCTCTGGAGTTGCACTACACACTCTTAATCACTGAGCTATCTCTCCAGCTCCAGGACTCAATTATTGATTGAAACCAAACAGTATATGTAGGTATTTGTGCAGCTCAAATAGAAAAGCATTCAGGCAGTCGGGAGCCAACAAACACCACAGGCCACAGTAAGCCTAGGTAGCAGCTTACAGCCCTGCTTCAGGGAAAGGCTTCCCCAGTGTTAACAGCTCTGCTCCAATTTCCCAGAGTGTAACAACTCCACTCAGCTGGGAGAAGGCTTCCTTGGCCAAAGAGTTACAGCTTTGCTCCCTCAGCTGATCTCCATCCAGGCTCCATTGCTTCTGCTCATTCAATCCTCATTCAAGAGTTTTAAGGCGGCTGCCTCAGCTGGGGTTGGGAGAAGACAGGGGGTGGGGGAAGGGCTGTAGACTCTGGACTTATATAGGGCTTTTTGGAGGGCAGAGCGTTCTAGAAAGACTTCCAGGGTGAGGAGTGGTCAGATTTTTTTCCTTTTTTTGTTTCAGGGCCAAAAATGCACATTTCTTTCACTGGCTCTGATTCTAGGGCTAAAGTGTGTTTCTTTGGCGCTGGTTTCAGAGTCAGGGCACATTTCTTTTTGGTTCTGGGTTCAGGGAGAAAGTATTTCTTTTACTGGCTCGGGTCTTAGGTCCAGGGTGGGTTTTCTTTGCCTGGCCTCTTTTCCCTATCATATAGGAGATGCATAACTCTACATCATTCTTGGCAAAGGACTATCAATGGACCTCTTTTCCCTATTGTATAAGAGATGCATAACTCTACATCATTCTTGGCAAAGGATTATCAATGGGAAATGAACAGCTCAAGGCTGTCTGGTAGGCCGCACCATATATAATTTATGTGTGTGTAAATGTGTCTGTGTATAGGAGTACCATGCCTGTCGAGGCCATTGGAGGGCATTGGAGCTGGAGTCGGGCGGCTGCTCGGACCTGACATGGGTGCTGGGAATTGAACCAATTGAACTAGGACTTCTGGAAGAGCAGCAAATGCTCTTAACCATTGGGCAATCCAGCCAAAGTGTTTGTTGCCTCATTAAAATGTATGAAACCAAAGACTTGAACTTTGATGCCTGAAATAGACGAAAATCATTAGGTGACTTCAAAATGACTAAAATTTGCTTAGTATGAAGGTTCGGAGTCTGAGCCAGAAAAAAATAAATAAACAAGCAAACACAGAACTGACTGTACATGAAATATTGGGATTCCAGAATGAAGATGGAATTTAGAGGTAAGATATTAGGGTATGCTAATACTTTCTAATTCTCTGGAAATGGCATCTGCTTTACAGTTCACTTTAGGGGAGGCTTTGAGAAGTGGTGGGCTAGACATGGCCCTGGTTCTATGCTCCTCTTTTAAAAACAAAAACAAACAAAAACCCCAAGCCTAATTTTTATGTATATGGATATTTTTGCCTGCATGCCTGGTGTCCTCAGAGGCCAGAAAAGGGTATGTGATTCCCTAGAATTGCGATTACACATGGCTCTGAGCCATCCTGGTCCTCTGGAAGAGCAGCCAGTGCTCTTGAGCTGTGTGTTCAGCCCCATCCTTCTCTTTGTGCCTGACTTCCATTAACCCTTTCTTTGTTGTATTAGGTTTCTGTCTTGGTCTTTCCAGCCTAGCCTCCTGGCTGGACCTTCTGGCCTACCCTGTGGCCTGGACTTTCAGACCCACAGTCCCATAGTCCCACTGAAACACACAGACACTTGTATTAATTGTATGCTGATTGACCTGGGGTCTGGGCATATAACTTGCTAGCTCTTGCTCTTAATCTAACCCATGATTCTAATCCTGTTCAGCCATGTGGCTTGGTACCTTTCTTAGAGCAGCATAGTTGTCCTCTGCATCTGATGGCTTCTCTGTAGCATTTCTGCCCAGTTCTTCCTGTTTCTGGAGTTTTCTTAGTCTGGTAGCCCCGCCCACACTTCCTGTCTGCCTTTGGCTAATCAGCATTTTTATTAAACCAGTGGGTGGGACAATTATTTACAATGTAACAACATAATTTCACTACACTTCTTAGTGTTATATTCCTTCTCAAGATGAGTCTGTAAGTGATATCAACCTCTTGGTAGGTTTTGGTTGGACTACTTCCTGTTTTGCTGAGAGGCCATGAGTTGGTGATTGTGAGCTCTCACTGGCTATGGGCAGAGGAACAGGATTCTATGCTTCTGTTACAGGTACACAGTTAATATGATGTAAAATAAATTGTAAGGCAAAGCCCTTAACCAGAGCTGATGCCTTGGTGTCTCCAAACATTTCGGTGTCACTGTTCTGTGAGGTCCTGTCTTCTGAAAGAGTTTTGGTTTGTCTTTTTTGATTTTATTGCTTGTGTATGTGTATTTCACAGGTGAGTTAGACCGGGGTTGGCTATCTAGGAGAAAGACATGAGGACCTGTATATTTTGAAAGGCCCTTTGCTCTGGGTGACACTTAGCTTGGAGTCACATGGTCAAGGGGTCTGTACATCACATGAGATGCTCTTCTCCAAGATTTTAGATGGAGACACTGTTCTCAATGAGGGGAGGGTCCAGGTAGATGTAGGGCAATGCCAGGCTCTGGTTCCGCTCCTCAATGTTCCTAGAGATCTGGACCAGCTGTCTCTGGAAGGCAGCCATACTTCGCCGTGGGGCATCCTCTGTGAAGTGTTCATCTGGATAGTGGCCAAGAGGCCTCTGGGGATCAATCATAGGGTTGAGATGCTGAGGTCCCCATCTTCTGAGCAGCTGCAACTCACCTTAGCTGGCTACAGCCACAGTTTGTCTTCCAACCCAGCCACTTTACACTCTTTGGTTGAGCCTTATCCTGTCCCTATCGTAAACGTTTTCCCAAGTGACAATGCTCTATATGTCCTCAGACCATTTAACTTGAAGATTTGAAGACACACTTAGTCCCAAGTTACTGTCATTGCTGTGAGTGACAGTTTTCATTTTAGTTGGCCAAGGATCCCGTGTCTCACCTCTTAGTGAGGGTATGTATGTGTGGGTCTTTATGTCAGGTTTGAGTTTGGTTCAGGGAGGGTAAACAACACATACTTCCCTATCCAGCCCAGCCTGGCATGATTCTTAGCTCCATACTTACTCGGTCCCCGGGCTCCTTGCTTAGCATCCAGAGGGCAATGATGACGTCACACGTGGCATTGACTGGTGGGAGAGTAGCAATGAAACCCTCAGGCCGAGCCTGGCCTTTGGAAGTAGGTGGTGGTAGCTGCATGGTAGGTGGCAGGTTGGGCATCCAAACACAAGAGTCAAACTGGAGACAGAGGTTAAAGTGAGAACAGGCCCCTGGCCCGTCCACTGAAATGCCTGTCGCCCTGATCTTTCCTTACCTGGCCTGCACTAACAGCAGCATGCTTGGCTGAGCAGGTGAATATCACCATGGTGACATACTGGACCAGGGCTTCCCGGGTATCCAACAAGGAGGGTATACCTGTAGGAAGGTTTGCCTGAGGTGGGGGCTGCCGGGGATCTGAGGACCTCAAAGAGAGGCCAGAGGATGGGACTGGGCTCAAGGATTGAGGTGCCTGTACCTGAGCTTTCTCTGCTGAGGAAGCCTTCAGAGAAGATCTCCCTCACCCAGGCCTGCAGCTCTTGGTCCTCTCGAACAGACACATCACTTGGGTAGTAGATGTTGATTATCTCAGAAACAAAGCTGCAAGGTATACCCGGATTCAGTCCCTGACTCCAAACTTGACCCTCTCTGAAGCATCCTTGCCCAGTGTCATGCACACTAGTATAGTTCTCCAGTGCATTCCATCTCCTCACAGTCTTCTTGCCTCCCCTGCCCCTTGTGGCTTCCTGGGGATGGTTCCCTCACCTCTTTATTGCCCCCCAGATCTGCAATCCATCATCCCGGTAATAGTAGCCTGGGATGTCTCCCACATCTCGGGCTCGGATATCTTCAGGGAGACATAGGTCGGAATAGCTCAGCAGCTTCATGTTTCTCTTTATAAGCTCAGAGAATCCTCCAATGCCAAGGCCTGTGGACTGAGGGAAGGAATTGGGCACTGCTTCAGAAGCAGGGGGCAACACTGATGTTAAGGGGACAGGACCACTCCCACCCCAGAACTCTATATTCTTCCAATTGAAGAGTGCCCTCCCACCAAAGGTGCACTTACCCTGTCCACCACCTGCCCAGGGGCGATGAGCAGCTCTCGGGCAAGCGTGTTGATGTGTAGTGTGTACCGAATGTGGGGAGTCAACAGCTGTAAGGGGTCGGAGATGGCAATGTTGGGGAAGCCCCAACCTGCCTCCACAAAGCCACCCATCCTGTGAGTCTCAGAGTCAGCAAGGACAGGAAGTGCAGTTTGTGACAATGCCCCCTGACCAGTAGTGATGAGGGCTAGTTCCCACAGCATCTTATCCTCTGTCCTCAGGAAGGCTTTTTCTTCCCTCTGAACACCAGGTCATTTTGTCAAATGAGGACTTTGGGAACTTCCTGGGATCTCCTGTCCCTGGGGCAGGCAGAGTATCATGAAAAGCAAGGCTGGGTCTGGCAATGTGGAGCTGTCTCCGTCAGCTTGCTTCTGAGAACCAGGTGCTGGGAGCCATAGTCAGATTGAGGAGCATAGAGCAGGGCCTGTGGAGCCTTCACAGGACACATTTGCTTCCTTCAAGTTACGATAGCTCCGAGAAGGGTGGAGCTTCCCTTGCCATGGCTACTTACACTGTGTGATTTCTGCTTAAGTATCCTTAGGCCCTGGATGCAGACCCTGCTCTGTGGTCTCAGTCAGAATGGGAGCCCTGCATTCAAGCCTCGAAGGATAAGGCCGGAAGGGGCACCACAGGGTACAGGATAAAGCCCAGGAGTCTACAGACTTGGTTATAGGCTGGGGCACAGACAGGGCCTCTTGGTTTTCAGGAAGGATCTCTCTATATAGTACTCTTGGCTGTCCTGAGACCCTGATGTGCTGACTAGGCAGGTCCGGAACTCATAAAGATCCTCCTGCCTCAGCTCTCTAAGCGCTGAGGTTAAAGGTATGCACCCCCAAGCCTGGCTTGGGCCAAATTGTTGCTGACCTTGAAGAGAGGGTGGCAATGTGGCAGCTGTCTCAGTGTGGCCAGGGCAAAGACTTCCGGCAGCAGGTGTGAATGCAGTAGATGTGTGAGGGCCTCATGGATAGAAAATTCGGCATTGCGCACCCAGGTCTTGGCCAGTAACCAGTCCCACTTGTCGTCATTGGGCAGGAAGATGGGGTTGTCGGGTCCAGGGGTCTGTTTAAGCTGGTGGATAAGGCCGGTGGAGAGGGAGGCAGCATCAGTGTTTGTGAACCACTCAGTGGGACCCTTTGTATTTCTGCCTTCTTACAGACCTGGATGGCGATGGGGAGCAGGGGCCCAGACCCTGAGCTCTGGTACAACAGGGTCATTGGGGCTGCAGTGAACTGAGGCTTTCCATTGATGACATTGGTTTGGACTCCAGAAAGGATGCCATGATCCACCAAGAACAGGGAACCCTTCTGTGGGAGACAAAGGAGCCATGACTGTACCCAGCTTTCTAAAGCAGTGAGCAGATCGCAGGAAGAGGACCCGGGTATGCCAGGGGAGTAGATTTTTTGAGAGGCTGTTCTTGGCATGTACCACCTAGTTGGTCCCTCTGTCTCCAGCAGGGGGATGAGCCTGAAGAAACTGGAAAGGGTTTGCAGAGTTTGCTGTCTATACCCCACCTTTAGTTCAGCCTGCAGACTCGTCCCAGGACCTAGCACTGGGGCCACCATTTCATCAGTGACTGGGAAGTTCTTTGGGAGGGTGTGACAGCGGCGGATCAGGACCGGATTGAAGCCATTTAGGAACTGGGAGGCAAAGAAGGCATCTTCCTGCCAGTGGGCAAACACGTACTCTGCAGGAGGTCGGGGGAAATGGGGATCAGTCACCACAGCTCCTATAGGTTTCCTCCTTTTGTGCACAATGGAGTCCCTTCTTGCCCATCCTGGGTACCTTTTTATTTCTTACAGCGGCCTCACGATCCTTTGGCTTTGGTTACTGCTGTTCACTAAAGATCAGATCTTAGTCTCAGCTTGTCATCTACCTGATAGCACCCTGGGTGACTAGCCTCAAATGTAGCATGAGTGTGGGCTCTTCCTCCAGGTCAGCCTCCACCCTCTTTCTGGCATCCCAAGAAATGGCAAGTGTATCTATTAGGTCCATGGCTAAGTCCCATGGACTCTCCATCCCTGGTCTATCTGTCCACTTCAATGCTACACAGCCACAGCCTTGATGAAGCTACCAGCCTCAGCTGGAACCCCATGGCTAATCCTTCCTCTTTGTCCTCAGGCCCCCAACCCAGGCAGGGGAGCACATCTGGTAATACTGTTCCCCAGCTGGCACCAGTCACTGGCCTCACGCTGGGCTTAGGAAAGCTCCAACCTGCCCCAGTGCACACAAGCTTGGCCATGATTCTGTTCCCTAACTTTCTTCCCTTTCACTCAGCCCACTCGGGCCACAGCAACTGCTTTCCTAAGTGTTCTGTTCTTCTGTCTTCAGGGACTTCATCTTTCCGTCCCCTGGTCCTGGAGCACTTTCTCACTCTCCACTGCTAGTACCCACTTAACCCCCCTGTGAGAGCTTTCTAGCACTCCGGATGCTAGAGTGGGCCCCCTCTTTACCCAGTTCTGAAGCCAATAAGTACATCTTCCAAAGAACACTTGCCGATGTGATTTTGAGTTGTATTAGTAACCACAGCCCAACTGTACTGCAAGCCCTGTGTCCACAGACCCAACCATGGTTACCTGGGCAACTGTTGCATTAGGTCAGGAGCCCCTCTGCCTACCACCTCCTTTGCCTCTGTGGGAACTTTAAGGTCTAGTAGGAAGGGCAAGGAGCGCAGCTGCCTGAAGTCACAAGGTGAATTGGTAATTTTTTTTTTTTTTTTTTTTTTTGAACCTCCTGGTAATGACGGGAACTGCTATCCCAGAGAGCGGTTGGGTTCTGGCCAGTGCCTCACCTGCTGCAGGAGTCTTGTGGAAGTTAAACATCCTTCTCATTTCCCTCAGACTCCTCCAGAGTCCTTTGCGGTCCAGAAATCCTTTGATTTTCAGTTCTGTAAACCTAATGAAACATGTGACGTGTGAGAAGCAGTCACCGGGCTGCAGGAGACCCTCCCCAGTCTGCCTGACAGTGCCTAAGGTGCCATTGTCCTATAGGACAGGAAACTGTCTTGAGCAGGGTTGAGTAAACTATGTACGGAGGGAATTGAACAGGAGAGAGAACACAGAGGTGGGGACAGCGGGCAGGGTGGCATCCTCACGCGGAGTGGATTTTCAAGAAGAATCTGGCATTCTTGGCTACAGAGTACTTGATACTGAGGTCCAAGTCCTTCACGGTCATTTGGTCGAGGCAGTGAGGCCAGCCTTCAACGTAAGTCTTCCAGCTGCAACAGGTGACAGGTAAATGATCAGCAAAAGGTTTTAGGGAGGAGCCCTTGAATTGAAATAGAAGAATTCCAGCCCTAGGGGGCCCAGTAACCACAGCTAGCTCCTTCTGCCAACCGGGACCTTCAAAAGATGCACCCTTCTCCTATGCTCACCGAGTTGTAAGGAAGCTATGTGTCCCCACAGGAGACCTCTGAGTCAATTGGAGTCCCCCTTAAGGAATTTGAGGTTGGAGCTGAGCCAAACAAGCAGGGTCTCTTAAGTATTTGGACTAGAGGATGTGAATGCTGGGACCATTACCCATGTATAGTGGGAATCAGGAAAGCAGGAGTGGGGGGCAGGGAGAGAGAGGAGAGAAGGAAAGTATGTGGGAGATGGGAAGGATCACCTTGGTTTGTGGCCTGATATGTGTGGCTGTATTTCTTGCTAGTACTTCTGTAAGCTTCTCTGCGTTCTGCTGATTCACCAGCTTTATAATTTATTTGAAGTACCTGATGTCTAACACAGATGTATCTTGGGTAGGGAATGATATCCTGAGCTGGGTTATTCCCAAGGAGTCAGTTGCTTTGGCAGACATTCCATACAGAGGCACTCCAGCTTCCAAAGCTTGGGAAGCTGTATTGGTTTATTCTGCCCTGGCCTAGGGCGGCTCTCTTTAAGTCTCATAGGCAAGCCTCAACCAGAAACTTTTCAATAAAATAATTAAATTTTGTTCCAGTAAGCTGAACATTCAGGTTTTTTTGGGGGGGGGATGGAAGTCATTCAAAAAATAGCTTTTAGGAGTTGGAGCCAATTTAGGGCTGGGAAAAATAGTTCAGCAGTAAAATACTTGCCTATCACACAAGGCCCTAGGTTCATCTCCAGCATAAAAATAAAAATAAAGATATAAAAAATATTTAAAAAATTGCTGCTTGCTATTAAGTCTAGCAACTTGGGGTCAACCTCTGGGTCCCACCGGGCAGTAGAGAGCCAGTACCTACATATGATCTCCATGTGAGTGTTATAAGTTGTGCATGTACAGACAGACACATGTAAGAAAATTTTAATTACAATTTTTTGGGGGAGTGGCTTGAGACAGAGTTTCTCTGGGTAGCCCTGCCTAACCTGGAACTCACTCTATAGACCAGGGCAGCAATCCGCCTGCCTCTGCTTCCCACATAGCTGATATTAAAGGTAAAGATTACCACTGTCAGGCACAAATTTTTAAAAAATAATTAAAAATAAAAAATTTAAATGTCTGAGGATATAAATCAGTGATGCATGTTTACTTAGATTGCAAAGGATGTGGGTTCAATCCACAGTATCAAAATCAAACAATTTAATAATGAAAACATTTTTAGATTTGAGCTTTTGACATCAAAGGACAATTTGCAATTAAAGTATATTGCCACTAGGTGGTGGCCAAACGCTGTCTCAACCCTGTAATTGACTCATCTGGGGAATCTTGATAACGTGCAGGTTCTCAGTAGGTATGAGGTGGGCCTGAGAGCTAGCCTTCTCTAACTGGTACCCAGAAATGCTAATGCTCGGGGTTTGGAGCCTCACTTTAATTATACTATTAAGGACCCAGACAGAGAGATGAGACATAGAAATAATACTAACAGCACACATTTATGCAGGGTTTATCATTTTTGTTGCTGAGTGCCCCCTTAAAGTGTGGCAGTCGCATTTATACTAAGCCTCACATTCACTATATAGGTATGGGTGACCTTGAACTTCTGATCTCCTGCCTTCATCTCATAAATGCTGGGATTATAGGTATGTGCCATCATATCTGGTTTAAGTGGTGATGGTGATCAAATTCGAGGCTACTTCTTAGGCAAACACTCTACCAACTGAGCCAAACCCTGCAGCCCCAACTTTTTCTTTTTATAATAAATGCAATGTTGAAGAACAATAATCCCAGAGTCTTGGATACAGAGTTACACTCCCAGGTCTTATTTGCTACATTCTTAACCATCTCTTGTTTGTTTTTTTGTTTTTTTTTTTCTAACAATCCAAATAAGAAGAAAATAAAGACCAGAGATTAAATGATTTCCCTAAAACACTCCCCCACCAGATCCTTTTGTTAGGAGCTAATTTGCATCTTCAAGGATAAAGTAGATTTCAATATCTGCCCCCTCCAGCCTGATGTGAGATTTAGTGTCCTAGCTTTCATGACAAATGTAGGAAACACATGAGCAAATGCTTGCTTGGTTTCCAGAGGGCTAAAGGAGGCAGCCCAGGAGATTAAGAGCACTAAGCTCTTTTGAAAATGTCCACCTGAGTACAGTTGCTGACTGACTCTATTTCTCAGGAGCCTCTCCTTCCTTTGTAATTTCCACCTTCCGAGAGCTCAGCATTTAGGGAGCCTTCCCCTCTAAATTCACGCCAAGCAGATAACAGAGAAAAAAATTTGTCTGAAGGTGTCTCATTTCTAGGATTGTGTTCCAAGTTCCCCAGGAGATGCCTGGGGTTCTGCCTGTGTGTTTGAGAGTGTGCAACAACCTGTCAGATGAGAGAGAGAAAAAAGAAGCCAACAACCACAAAGAAAGATGGACAAGGAGTAAGCCACAGGCACGGCCATTTAGAGCAGAGGTTTTCAAACTTAACTGGGTGCCAAAGTCACCTGAAAGGCTTTTTGAGATCAAACGTCAGAGTGCCTTCGAGTCACAGCCCACTGTGCTAATGCTGCTAGACCCGGGGTCCAGGCTGGATATAGCCTTTGCTTTGGGTTCTGCACATCCTATAAATGAGTCCTCCTGTAAGAATGACTAGCCCCCTCCTCACCTGTACATCTCCTTCCTGGCCTTCAGCTCTTCGCGACGCTGGTGCCGGAGCGTAGGGTGGTGGTCTTCCCAGGAGACCTTGGCTGTGGGTGGAAAGGATACTCTCCTGACCTCTGGCTCCAAACATTTTCCCTCTCCTACCTCCAACCCGCTGGTCCCCTCAACCTCGGGTACATTTCTTCCAGGGCAGATTGGCTGTCACCTGCTTTTGTCGCATCACCGGTCCCCTCCCCTTTCTCCTGGGCCCCTTCCCGGTGTCCACAACAGTCTGCCTCTCCAGACCCCCACCTTAGCCTCCCCCACACTGCTGTGCTCCTCCGGTAGCCCCAGCCAGTTCCTTGGCCCCCTCACCTGCTCCATCACGCAGCACCAGGTCCCCAGCCCCTGCCAGCCACTGGTAGCATGGGAAGCGGAGTGCAGTCCCGGGCAGCCACTCCAGCTGGAACCAGCGGCAGAACCAAGCGTCGGGCGGGAGGGACCCAAACCCGAGGGGCAACTCCGGGGGTGTCTTATGTACGCGCAGCATCAGCACGGAGCCAACATCCTGGGGGAGCGTCACCTCGAAGTCCTCTTCCTAGGAGGGGCTGCTTAGTATGTTGATAGCCCCTCTGGCCCCCTCCTCCACCATCGCCCCCTCCTCCCCAAACACTCACAGCACCGGCAGCGAACTCCTTGCCTAGATGGTCTAAAGGTACTAACGGGCTCTCTCCCTGGGTCCCCACGATGCTGACAGACACTTTGTCCCAGGTGCCAGCCCCACAGGCCTCCCCGGTGGATACTCTGACCCTGAATTTAGCCATGCTCCCGACCAGGTTGGCTCTCTACTGCGAGTTGGACTTCTAGGCTTGGTGGCTGTACCTCAGGGATGCCCCGCCCACCATGCCAGGTTAAGGGAAAACGTATTTGTCACTGTCGATGAGTTCCTGTTTGGTTTCAGAAACACCAGAAATTGCCTCCCAGAAAGGGTTGGGAGGAGCTGGGTTGAAAGATAGAAACCTGGAGTGATAATGAATGGACATGGAGGTGACTCGGGTCCCCAGGGGGAGTTTGAGACTGAATTGAGATGTAGGGTACAATTATTGAGTTTATTTATTTAAATGTGTGTGCGGGATCCACTTCCCCATCTCCTACAACTCTTCTTCAGCCACATACATTCCTTCATTTCTTTTAATAAATGAGAGCCGTCACCGTGCCAGGATTGTTAAATGCTGGCAATACAGATCCAGGCAAGACTCTTCTTTGGCCTGCGTGCTTATTAAAATCAAGCACAAGGTGGTGCTGGGGGGCACATTCAAATGCAGTATTTATTAGCGATTTAGGTGATAATGAATACTGGGAAAGGTATCAGACATTGCTAGGGTGAGAACCTGACAAATTGGGGTGTAGAGAAAAAAGGCCCCAGAGACCCAGAGGAGGTGACAGGTGAACCG
Organism: Phyllotis vaccarum; assembly: GCA_033318265.1. Lineage (NCBI taxonomy): Eukaryota > Metazoa > Chordata > Mammalia > Rodentia > Cricetidae > Phyllotis > Phyllotis vaccarum. Next base: position 12,703,631 of record JARWLC010000003.1, on the reverse strand, counting down.
AGGGCGTGTGTGTGTGTGTGTGTGTGTGTGTGTGTGTGTGTGTGTGTGTGTGTGTGTGTGTATGGGCAGCGCTGATTGGCTCAGTGGGTTGTTAAGTTGGAAGGAGGGTGGGGGAAATTCAGAGAGAGTTGGGAGGTGAAGGTGGATATGATCAAAATACACTGTATGCATATGTGAAAATCTCAAATAACAAATTAAAAATATTATATGTATTTTTTTTAAAGTTTATATCTAGGGAGAATGGTTTCCTGTTGAGGAATTGTCTGTGCGTAGGCCTGGAGGTCACAGAGAAGGGAAAGGCAGTGGTGTAATGAGTGAGGGGTGCCAAAAGGAAGATGGAGGCAGAGTTTGATTTTGAGGGAAATAATAGATTTGGAGATTCTGGTCTGGAAATGCTGTTTTGGTGCTCCTTAGACACCCAAGGATAGTGATCACTGAAAGATATGGACCTGGGAGTCATCTGTACACAGATGTATCTGAGCCACAGGCTAACAGAAGACACAGCTGGAAAGGATCAGGGATGCAAACTCCAAGGTGCCCTAAGATTCAAAAGGTTTTCAAAAGAGGCAGAAACAATAGAAACCGTTCACTGTGTGTGTTACATCAACTTTTTCATGTGACATGAGTTCTGGGGACATGTGAACAAATATCTACTCCCCCCAGATAGAGAACTAACCACGGAACAAAGAAATGATGCCCCTATATCCAATTTGGTCAACCAAACTAGGAAACTTGAAGGAGTATGGGTGAGGGGTGACTTACAGGTGCTCAGACTTAAAGGCGGCGGCAGGGCTAAAGCCATCCCCAGTGTGGGTGATAGCTCATGAAAGCTGGGACCCTGGAGCTCTCTGCATCATTTGTAGGTAACTCAACATACCAGAGTCTCCTTGCTCAGAGGTCTTTTCCTGTTTTTATATCCTTGGGAGAGGCCTGGGAGTCTTCTAAGTTCCAGGTCTGTGAAGTTCATTTATATCTCATAATATAAACGTGTCCTATGAGCCTCTCTGTTCCCTCCAGGATGAAGTTTCAACTCAGAGAAAATTGATGTATAATATTCCACCTCTCTTTCCTCCCAGCTCTCCCATTCTTTGTGTTTCTTCTTCCATGATGTTCTATAAGCCTTGGGGGGACCTGATATAGATGTCCATCTGAGCATCAGACCACTGTGTGCCACAGTGACAGTCACAAGTTCTTAGAAGCCATCATTGTGGCCAGGCAGTAGTAGAGCACACCTTGTTTCCACAGGAAACAAGAGGCTGTGGATTCATTTGGAGTTAAAGAAAATAAGATTTGATCAAGGAAGATCCCCCTGACAAATATCCAAAGGGACTGGATGGCCCAGATGACTCAACTTTTCAGAGCACCTCTGCTGCAGCTTCCTCTGCATTCTGCATTGAGAACAGTTTCAAGGCTGCTGGCTGAGATGATCCAGCCTCACAGAATTCTCCAGTCAGGACTTGACCATAATCCTGAATTTTCTTAGATTATCAGCACCCTGTATTACCAGGAAGTAGTCTAGAGAACTATGTCCACATTTCCAAAAAAAAAATGGATTATAGATGTTTGTTTAGAGTATTAGTTACAAGTTGTTATGGATCATGGTCAATACAAAAAAGCTCTACAAAGTAGGTGAGATTTGGGGTTCTTGTTTTTTTTTTAAAAAAAAGGGGAAATGTGGAATAATACTTTTGTACACTGTAAAGATTTGTCACTGGTATTAGTTTAATAAAATGCTGATTGGTCAGTAGCTAGGTATATGTGGGGTAACCAGACTAGGAGAATTCTGGGAAGAGAAAAGGCAGAGGTGCAGTCACCAGCCAGCACAGAGGAAGCAGATGAGAATGCTGAACTGAGCAAAGGTAACAGCCATGTGGCTAAGCATGGATAAGAATCATGGGTTAATTTAAGTGTAAGAGCTAGACAGTAATATGCTTGAGCTACTGGCCCAGTATTTACTATGATATTAAGCCTCTGAGTTAATTATTTGGGAAGCAGCTGCTGGGTATTTGAGAGTTTCTGGCCAGGACAGAAACCTCAGAATACACCCCAGAGGCAGAGGTAGGAAGGCAGATCTCTGGCCAGCCTGGTCTACATGAGGAGTCCCAGGACAGTCAGGGCTACACACAGAGAAACCCTATCTTGAAAACACAAGCAAACAAAAGATGGAAGGAGGAAGGGAGGGAGGAAGGAAGGATCATTGCAAAAGGCAGTTTATTTCCCTGACAGATTGGGGCTGACAGTGATCTGTGTGTGTGTAATATTTAGAGGGACCACTGACAGGTTCATCACACCCATTTAACAAAACAAGAGCAGATGTCACCTCACTATTTCCCAACTACACATTTTTATCTTGGTTTGCAGTAGCATATATGAATTCTCCCCTGTGGAGTAGGTCTTAATTCCCATTTTAAAAGAGGTGTTGGTTATATTCACGGTAGTCATGTCACTCGGTAGTGCACTGGCAGGTACACCCTGCCTGGCATTTTGGTACTGTAGCATCTAAGGTCGAGACTGTCGACCGTAGGTGACGCATTCTCTCCCGGCAACCTACATAACCAGCAGCACTGACAGCCAGTAAGTACAGAAGGAACTTTCCAGCTTTATTTCGCTGTGTCCTACAACCAAAGCATGCAATGTCTTTTGAAGGGTTAATGACTTAAAACAAGGAAAGTCAGGGAGCTGAGAACTCCCTGATTCAGCCTGATGATAAGCACACCTGCCCGACAGGAAAGCCAACACAGTAAAGAGCCCATCCAACATTCCCTGGCATCACTCACAGAACTGTGAACACATCTACTGAGAAACTTCCCTCCCCCGAGGTTCCTCTTCTGTCCTTTAAAGCCCAAGCCCCTGCACCTGGACATCAGAAGACAATTCTGTCCCAGGAAAGACGGGCTCCTTTATTTCCACATGACCTCCACCAATCCCGAACTAACATCTTCAGCAATGGAGTCTTACTCTTATGTTTTGGCATGTAGCCTACAACAGTGGCAAAAATAACTTTTATTCTATTTTACTTACTATTTTGTGGGGCCTCAGGGGTTTTACTGGCCAACAACTTGTAGAGGTAGCCCACTCCAGGTACTGAGATAAACCTTATGACTTTGAGGCATGCCTGTTACATCCATCCAGGATACCTTTTAAATTTTTTAAGCTTAAAAAGAAAAGACATTCAGAGATTAGCATTAAAACATTCATTGGATGGAAGCTTTTCACAGTTTCCTGTAGGCTCATCATTGTCTATTCAGTTGTTCTCAGAAGTCAGCAGCTGAAGGGATAAAGGTTAGCAAGGTCCAGAGGAAGGATTCTTCAGAAGAGTAACCCTGGGTAAGGTGGCCTGGATGGAAGACATCACCTTAGTTAACTCTCCCTACTCGGCAGCCATTCTCCATGAACCAACACGCTTCCCCATCCTGACATGTTTTTATGGGTCTACACTGCATCTTTCCACTCCTGATAGGTTTAATGGGATGGTTTTAACAGCTGGCCAGACCTGCGCTCAAGGGGATCAGGGCTATGCTTATGACTGCCACTTGAGTTGGTCCTGTTGCCTGATAGACTGGAGGCAGGTGCCACTGTCTTTGCCTCAGTAGCAAGCTCAGAGGGTGGCAAACTTGGTAGTTACGACTAC